>QOVD01001184.1:0-16314 GCA_003521225.1 Tuber microsphaerosporum
CGGACTACAGATAGCCGTCCCGTCCCGTCCAGGGCTCTTGGCAGCCCCCCCGTGGGGCCCTGCCGGGCCCCCGAATGGTTGGGAACACTGCTCAAACGACCTCCTCTCCACCAAATGAGCAACCAAACAAACAGCAAATATTCATAAGGGTAATCTGAGAGAAGACAAAAGGAAGGTTGAGCAACCCACAGCGGCCCTCAACGCCTTCTCATGGTTCGTGCCCTTGGGGTAACAGTCACAGCAGCAATAGTTGATGAGATGTGCTCCCTCGTAGCGTCCTCCGATCGACCGATTAGCCCTTCTACATCAGCTACAGTTTCCGCTCGAGAGTCCTCAAGCATATCACGGAGATACCGTTGTTGTTGCCGCTCCTAGCGGTCATTACGGATTCGTTGACGATTCTCGGCGTGGTCATCGTAGGTTGGCGTATATCCAAGCCCCTCCAGCTAGTCCAACCAGTAGGGCTGCTACAGAAATCGGGATCGGATGACGATTAATAAACCCTGAGACATAGTACGATAGCCAATTAGCAAACTTAATCTTCCAAGATTTGATAGTTGTTAAAATAAACCCATTATGGAGGTCTTAGAATAGATTTGCTTTTAAGAGGGGGGTGCTGGGATCTCAAGCCAGCTCTTAGTGGTCGGTCTCCTAGCAATGGACCGTCTGCTTCTGAACGGGAGGCGAAGGTGCTGGGTAGATTGTGTCAAAGAACGACGGCGAGATCTTTGTATTCGGTATGGGTAGGTCTGGTGTGATTGATTGTACTCGAGTATTGGCAATTGTACTTGAAACTGTTGTATCGTTGAGAAAAATACTTGGAGAGGTTCCAAGAAAATTGTACTTGAAACCGTTGGATCGTTGAGAACAATACTTTGAAAGGTTGGAAGAAAGGAGAAGCGTTCCCACGATGGTGAGGCACTGCTTCGGTTGTCGTCATGGCATTGGTCTTTGTCGTCCTGGCATTTGTCGGGTATCATAAGCAGTGTAAACTGTTGCACCGTAGGCATCTTCCTCGCCAAACCCATCAGTTACTATGCCTTTCCCACCGCCGATGGACGGTGGCCTCCGATAGAATTGTATCGAGATTCAAAGAGACTAACGGGCACCTAAATAAATAGATGAATAGATAGATAGATACCTAGAAAGATAAATATCAGTAGACAGCTTAGGCAGAACCTTCTATTCAGCCCATCCCACCTACATCTCAGAGGCAGTTCCCGGAATCCTCTTCACAATTTCTGCTTCCAACCACTCGTCTATTTTTCCCAAAGTTGCGTCTCCAGCGAGTCCGGAATGAATATATCAGATAATATTACACTCTCTTGAACTCATTGATACACTTGCTGCCCCCAAGGGAGATGCTTTCACACTATTCTACCGATGTGTCCCTGGGTGAAAGAAGGACCCAGTCCCATCTACCACAGCGCATTCATCCAAAACCTCGAGGAAGAACTGCATGCTCGACAAAAGCGAGAAGCTCCCCAGCGGCTTCGCAATTTCAGAAAGTTACAGCCTTCGGCCATCAATAGCTTTTTTTTCTGCTTCCGAAACGAATCCATTATTTCTCTGAGAACGTACTTAAGGCCACTCACAACTTGTTTTAGCGGAGAAACTAACAAACTCCTCGCAGGCTGCTCCCATTAAGCGGCGAGGTGGAAATTGAAACAACCCAGGGCAATATTTTCCTCTCCGACCTTACCGGCTCCACCGCACAAGGTATTAGGTACTATTCCACTGAAATCCTGCTGCATAGCCCAAATGTCTCTTTCACCGCATCATATCTGTCGACCTGTTATTTTGCTTGGTAAAAAAACTCTAGTATATAGTGCCACCACGCCAGCATCCCAAAATATTCTGTATTTTAACCAACATCGCCAGCAAGATATAGATTAGTTTCAACAGAGGGCAGGAAGGAAAACCCGCCATACCTCCATACTTAGTGTAAGGCATTTCCCAAGAAACACAAACTCTACCGAATCCCATATACAATACCTTCCCCCACCGAGATCTCCGAACTTCCCTCATCACACAGTAGAAGCAATCATAACAAACCCCAAGCAGACAATCCAGCAAACATCACTAAGCATGAAGAAATGTCAGCGATGACAGAAAGTATCATAAGTAGCAGAAGCCTCGGGCTCCCTGCAGCCACCCTGCTTTGATCCACTTGCCCAACTCCGGGCAATTTGCCGCGCGCTTCTAACCTGCCAGGCTGGCACTCCAATCCTAAAAGGTGAATGATCACACTGCAAAATCCAACACCAAACTCGCCCCACCCAGTTCAGCCAGCAACTCCTAGCAGATAACGCCAAACACATCCTCCTAACAGCACTTCCCCCGCGAAACCAATGATCAATCACCCACTTTTATTGTGACTGGCAACATTGCCGATGACAGCCGACAAGCGTTGAAAGTGGAGAACGCCCGAGTTGTCTGTTGGGAGAGAGTATATAGATTGTTGGAGGGCTCTTAAAGGATGTTGGAAGAAGTAAGGTTCAGCTCCAACGTTTGATGCGGCTCCGTCGGGGGTTTTTTTTATCTCCCTGCGCGAAGGGCAAACTGACTGCACGGGGTGCTATGGCGCTCGGGACATATCGATCCCTATGTTTTCTTGCTATTATAGGTTAGCCGCTGGTATTATGATAGTACAGTATGCGATTGCTTCCCTTTGTATTAATATATCATACCGCCTGTGTCTTTATTTCTTTCCCGTCCGATCACGGCATTGGTGAAGTTATAATACTCCAGGAGCAACATAGGCCCGTAAAATAACCCAATCAAAACAGCTAAAACTCAAGATGGAGGTTCATCATAAGTTACCCAGTCAAACAAACTTTCCCATATCGTATGGCACCAGAATCGAAACAATAATAATTGCATGGTTCCCTTGAATAAACGTCTACCGTAGTAGTGACTCTTGTAAGGTCGGGAGTTGCTTGCTTGCTTGCTTGCTACTCCATTCCCTTCCCCACTCTTTCAAGAAAGATTCTAATAATAATATAATATAATAAATCTATAACTTAATGCCGTGCAACGTATACTAGAGCATGTCTAGTATAGTACTATACAAAAACACATGATATCAAGCCAAAGAAATCATAATAACCATTCACGAATCCGCAAGTCAACGATCAAGCCAACAAAATAGCGAAAGTTTGTTTCAAAGCAATCTTACTAAAAAAAAAAAATGCTATCATACCCAGCTGTGCTAGATACGAGAAACACCCCATCAAAGTGACAAAACTAGCACACTAGGAAAATACGACACGGTTTTCATAGGGTTAACAGCAAATCACAAATCAATCACCTTGCAAGGATTTATGGCCAGAAAAAAGTAGAGGGTAGAAAAGAAAGTCAATTAAAAGGCAGAAACTAAATATTACAGAAAAGAGTAACTAGAAAGTCGAAACATTTTTTGAATGTATATCAAGCGTATACGTTCTACTAGCTCCCGTTCCTCTGCTCCGTTTTTTTTTATATTTTCCGCCAATTTCAGGCCTAAGCCTAGACATGATTGCTAGTGCGTGACTTTATCAGTAATGATACGAATAATATAGACGAAATATACTCACTGATGATCTCCAAAGAAGTCGGAAGGGCTCGGGTGGCTATCCTCACTGGATCCGGAGGAGCCACGAGGTTCCTGTTGGGTAGAAGATTCGCCGTTCTTGGCGGAGCCACCGGTGACTACCTCGTCTAATGAAATTCAAGCGGTCAGCAATGTCCAAATAATGCTCCTAACACTAGGTACTCACGAGCATAGCAGCATCGACTGCCGTAGGTACAACCTCCGTGAAGCCATGCCATACAGGTCTTCGTTTTCCATTGCCCGTGACGAGCGACAATGCGAAGTTCCTTTTGACCATGGGCAAACTGGCACGAGCGGCCATAACGACAATCACCAACTTCGTTCCAGTTACGGCACATCTCAGTCTTATAAAGAGCGTTCGTTTTCTTATCGAGATGACGGGGCGGAAGATCCGCGTTGGCAGGATTGACCTTAAAGTTATCAAAGACCAACGGTCTTTCGACGATCATCCCACCGGGTGTGGTATAATAGCCAACGCCGTCGTCAAAGCAAGGACCGATTCTACGGGTAGGCTCTTGGTTCATAGCGGTTCCAGCGTCCCCGCCACGCGCACCATTCTCCTCTTGGTCGAAGAGCTATCCAAAGACAGAATATTAAATCTCTCTCCTTCCCACAATTGCAATTTCAGGAAAACACTTACCGAGCCAACGAAACTACGCCCATAGCCTCCGCTGTTCTCGCCCAACAACCTAACGGCTTGCTTGCGAAACCTAAGGCTCGGGTACTCGCGGATGCTGTTTCCACCCATTAGCATTGTGATAAAAATAACTAAAAGGTGAATTCCATACTTATACAAAGGATGATTCGGGTCATCAAAGAATCCATTCTGACCGCCATTTCCTTGAGCGTTGCCAACTAGTTTGAACACCTCGCCATCAACACTAGTCTCAGAAAATTTGGTTTTATCACCAGTAAACGGAACCCAAAGGTTAGCCTTACCGTTGTTATTCTCAACGAGGAGAGGAGTGCCGTTTAAAAGCAACTCAAAGTCAGCAGGAAGAACAAGGGGGTCCTGAACCGCGACGATATTGGCATGGCCGCAATTGACCCCAACCTCGCGCTCATTCATATAGGGGGCATCCTTCTTGTACTCCCTTTGGCGCTCGACCGCTGCCTGACGCTCTTCGAAGAGGTCTCTGTAGCGAAACAACAATTGGAACGGAGTACCCTCGGGGACTCTAACAACAAAGACACCTCTAACGGTCTCATTACGAACGAGACATGCTTCCTTACCGTAGAATTCGGTGGGCTTGTCGTTCTTGTAGAACTGAATTCTACCGGCATCGGAAAGATAATATGGGCCAAAATGAGTGGACGAACGAACTACCGCAATCAAACCATTAGAAACCTTTCAGATCAGATGGAAAAATGAACCCACTGTTTATTTTGACATCGCTCTCATTGAAAGACTATCCAAAGGTTAGGAGAAATTCTAATTGTCAAGAGAGGAAAGGAAATGCTCACAGGACCGTGGTTGCTGGGCTTAGGAGTCAAAGACCCAGAGGCAGAAATTTCAGACATACTGAAAAATCGATGAAAAACCGTTGTTTAAAAGGAGAGATAGTTGGCGGCTAGCTAAGGGAGCTAAGCCGGGTGTGAATGAATGAGAGATGGGGAAACCACCAAGAGTGAAAGTGATGAAGTTGGAAGATGTGTTGTTGAGAGAAAGAAGGGAAGTGGCGGGGAGAAGAGAGGGAGGAAGAGGGTGAAAGGAGAATTTATAGAGAAAGCGGGGGGGGGAAGAGCCGAATGCGGGAGAGGGCGGGGGGAGGAGGCAAAGGAGACTCGTAAGCCCTTGAGGGTGTAGGCGGGAGGTATAGAGGAAGAGAGCAAGGTTAGAAGTGATGATGGACACGATCATGACCGAGCAGACCGCGGGAGCTATACTCGATCATGATCTGATCGAGGGGACTCCATGATTGAATAATCGATGAAACGGGGAACCCTGATAGATTGATCAATTATGGCCACTGCTTGAGCACCTTCATCTTCGGTATTGGAAAACGTGCATTGGGAATTGTAGTTACCGTCATGCTCAAATATCCCCTGCGGCTGCGGTCACGAGTGCTGCTTCGTGACCGCTTGCGTCACCCCCTGTCCGGTCTCAACTTCCATATGCTCCCCTTCTTTGCTCCCTTCCTTTCTTCTTCTTCTTTCTTTCTTAATTAATTCCCTTTCTCGCTTAACGAGTAATACAAGTTCTTCTCTCTCTTTGCAGACCGCTCTCCTTGTGAACTTGTAACACCGCCCGCGCCCGCTTCTCAACAGTCGGGGGTAGTCGATTATCCCCGACCATACCCGAGTATAATCGATTTTGTGTCTATCGGGAATGAAATGTTCATTCAGTATTGATTATGGCTAATTTATGCCCATGTTATAACAAGAAAACGAGGTCCCTACCCTATCGTCAACCTAGTGTATCACATTAATTTGTGGTTGATCCAGAGTCATTGGCAATATTCACTAGCTATCTACCATGGACCAAATACGGTGGGAGTGGTGACATTATGGCAAAGTCAGTAGTCAGGATGGCCGTTTGTTAAAGAACTAACAGTGTAGTAAAGCCTGGCCGAAGGAATTGCATCTAGTGTATGGGTAGACTCCCTTTATATAGGTTCATCGCATCACCAAATTACTACAGATATACAGGCCATAAGTTTTGGATGTTAAACAGGCGGCTCACACAGCACTCACGGCTAGTGTAACATCCAAAACTTGAGGCCCGTACCTCCGTAGAATTATTGTACGTTAACAAAATAAACCGTACACAAAAATGATTGACAGCAACGCAACCCTCCTCACCGCCCCGCATTTTCAACCCCTTCTAAAGATATTTCTCTAGATTAAATATTAGTTTCTATTATGTACTCTACTATGTATTTACATTCCACATCTTTTTTTCGTTTTTCATGACAGTGGGGCCGGCGGGAGAGCGCCGTTGTCACGGCCGAAGTTTCCCCCCCCCCCGCTGATATACGATATGGTTAGCCCTGTCAAGGAACAATGGTAGAGTGATTCCTCATGATTCAAGAGGTTCAAGTTATACAGGAATTAATCTATTGAATATCATACATAATAATACCCCACTAAATATGCAATGCTAGAATAGAGTTATGCCAGCAGGAGCACTCGGTTAGATAGAGGGCACAAAAAAATCACCTACGCTTAAGTTACTCCCTGGCTAGGCCGATATTCATCGAAGTCTCTCCAATGGTCACTAAGGTTGTCTGGACAAGTTGGAGGTAAAATGGTTCTTTGATTTGTCTAACTCTATAAGTTTGACGCCTGTGTAGTAGGCCCAGCACCTATATCGAGAAGAAAAAGACACCTCCGACGAGACCCAACAAGGCAAAATCGGAACCCCCTCTTCAATAAAAAAGAAAACATCTGGGATCATCCAAGTAATTGGCACTAATAATGATGACTCCCAAGAAACCCCCCCCATGACCAGACGGGGACAGCAAGTGATACCGACCAACTCTAGGCAAGCGTACCAGCTCAAGCGCTATCGGGATAATTCTCAACTCCGTTTCCACCATACAAACCACCTCGAGCACAAGTAATCTCCATACCCCCAACATGCGTGTCGGCATTTTTTGCCATGCCACTCCTATGGCCGACTTCCCAGTTTCCCCCTTGACCCCCACCCACATTACTGCAGATGTTTTCGGTCAATCTCTGATCACGACACTCAGTATGATTTCCATCCAACGGCAAGTCGCAACGGGGGGGGATATTGGAACCGGCACAGAGCAAACACTAAACATCCACTAAATTAGTATTTTTCGTGAATCAAAACCACTCAACCCCCGGACCGGGACATATCATGGGGACCAATCCAAACTAGGGAACCCGTACGGTAGTACTTAGGCCCGTGATAACGAAACCCGAGGAACCTGAATAAAAAGGTTCGACAAACTGAAGCCCTGCAGACGGGGTTTCTCCTGTCACTCTACCCATTCTAACAGGAACCCTCAAAGGCACATTATCGGGAGATGGGGTGCCGCTACGGTAATGGCGCTTTGCGGCCTTTAGTGGTCCTGATTGGTAGTCCCCGCATTTGTCTTGGTCAAACTTGTTCTCATATGTTCCTGCTTCTTCTTCATATGGGATTGAGTCCAATCTAGGCGAGAACGAAAACCCGAGGTTGGGCGGTGCTTCAGGTAAACTCATAGGAAACCTGAAGGAAAAGGAATGATCGTAACGCAGCAGGAATCGTTCCTTCCCACCAGAGGCTACAGAATTCTCTCCCAACACGCAGCGAGTCTGACGGACGTCAACTAGCGACAATTGAGCCTCAGGCTCCTTAGAAGAAACAATCGATGGTTTTTCCAGTCTGAAAGAGCTTGCAAAGGTACTATCTAAGCCTTGGTCGTTCGAATATGGACACTCAGATGCTTCCGACAGGGTAAGAACACCCATATCCGTTCCAGGATGGACAGAATCTGGAATCTTCTCCATCGCACCCTTGTTGGAAGAACAGAGTCCTTCGATGTATAAATCATCATCGTAGGGGGGAACACGCCACGGTCCCCATAAGGATGAGAGCTCCCCTGGAGCGAGGCTTGGTTCAGTCGAGGAGTCCACATCCATCATACCACCCCCAAAATCCATGCCATCATTGGTCTAGCAAACAAAACAGCACAAGTCAATACTACCCCCAAACTTAGATAGACAAAAAGCACAAAATCACGACTTGCATCCTGATCAGAGAGAGCTCCAATAGCATCTCCGGTTGTCTTTTCCTTTTTCTTCTTCCACTCCGAGCCAAAACCACGAACCCCGGTGTATTCCATAGTTGATTGAGTAAGGTATGAATAATAGGAGACCGTCTACTGTAAAAAGGAGCAAGGGTATAGGTATAATAGGCAATCGGCGATAAGTAACGATAGGGGGTTGGAGTTTAATATGATAAAGGGGATTGGGGCATACCCTATTTATTGCTGACTTGTCACGTAAGCGTATGATAAACAATCCACCAAACCAAACTAGGGCACGCAGCCCGGTGCCCTGCCCTGTTAGGGCAGCTTACGAACTTGGTTCTCTATTCCGTATAAGCCAAAATCTTCGTCAACAGATATATTATCATAATAATATTTTCATGGGCAAGTACGTGGACATCATAACACATCACTCGTTTATTATATTAGTGTAGACGCTTCTCGGACCGTTTTGAACGCCTTCTTCTCATTACCTCCCGATGAGATCCTACCCGACCACCACCGCTACTACGGTACCTCCCAAAGAGCACTCATGAAAATTTGGCGCTACGAGGACTATAGCAGACACAGGTCATGTACAACTTCTAGTCTTCTTGTGATGTACCGAAATGATCTAGCGATAAGTTGTCTAAGCTCTTAAGTTTCCAGAGTTTCCCACTCCTTCCTGTGCAGCAACTTAATAACTCTATAGCGCCACACTACCGAGCTCGCCGTAACCAATAAGGCACTTGTGGGAACAACCCAAACCCAATAATAACCAAGACCGAGTGACAACCTAGCACTTCACAGCTCAGCAGAACTTTTTAATTTGCAGCGTCATTCGCAAGTATCGTACAAAATCGGGATACTGCGATTCGTCTAACCAACTAAACGCGGCCTACACTAAGAACTGCAACCACCGCTTGCACAAAAAAAAGCTAAGATAAAAAAGTTGTGGAAAAAAAAGACGAATAAAGGTGGAAAATAAAAAACAATCTTTTAGCCCTTTTTTGACCATCAATTCGAAGCCTCAGAGGTCGCCATCAAACTCCCCAAAAATGTGACAATCAACCTGGACCTAACCGCAACGATGTCTTCGGGTACCAGCCTGCGCGCCAGTTATTAGCTGTCATCATCAAGAGGAACAGGGGCGTATTGCGGGAAACAAACCAGATAGTAGCTCCCATCTTCCTCGCGATGGAGATACTTAATTTCGCATTTAGATAGGCCTCCTCTTCGGTTCTACCATCCGTAACAAGCGAGTAGTCAACGTAGTTACTCTTCATGCCGTTAAGTACGTCCAAAAGAAATATTCCGCTCCCCAAACTGGGGTCTTTGAAGCTTCTGATTCCCTGTGCCTTTCCGCCACTCTTGGCCATGTCGTTGGCCCACTTGAGCATATAAGAATCTGTGATCTCTGATACGCCGACCCTCTGCGCAAGGGATTGCAAGGTGCGTGTAATGTCACGGCGCATCAGCTGCCAGGTAATGGCAAGCGTGAGAGTGCGCTGGCCATCGGTAATGTCCGCACCTTGAATACCGACAAGGGAAAACCGGTTTTGCTTTCCGAGTACTACAGCATAGTTTGTGTTTTCCACGGCCTTGAAGCGCATGAGCTCCCCTCCGTGGGAGGGTGCCTTGTTAACATGGCGCCAGTTTACTGAACCTGGGATAACTTTATCGTATGCTTGTAGAAGAACGGTTCCGTCGCGGAGATCATCAAAGAGAGAATTAACCGCCGGCCGGACATCAAGGGAATTAAGCCAAAGTGTAAAGACACGTGCTTCTCGCTCTCCTTCGGCATCAAAGTCCTCAACCTCCAACTTCTCCTCCTCGGTGATCGGATCAAGGCCAGGGTGGGTATTGAAGAGGTGAGCAACAAATGCCAAGTTAAGCTTGGGATTTCCGGCAACCAACGATTTCGGTGTCAAGAACTTTCGGCACTCAAGTTTGTCGGCATTAACAAGTACTTGTTCGGCACGTTGCATAAGATCATGCGTTTGTAGGGGTGCACGAGAGCACTGATCTGGAGCAAGCTGGTTGAGCAAAATGGTGTAGTTCTCGGCATCGGAGACATCCTTGCTGAAATTTGTAACCCTGAAAACAATCAGCTAAGCCAACACCCCCCCGCCACAAGGCAAACATACCGTCTATGCCAGTTCGCAGCCTTAAGGTGAAAGTTGAACCATCTCAACAGAATCTGCTCTGGAGGCAATCTCAAAAACTGTTCCAGAGTTTCATCGTCTTCCAACAACCTGTAGAGCTCTGGGTGTAACTTGATATCAATCTTTCCCAAAAGACCTCTTCGAATGACCTGCCAGATCAATCCCAAAATCAAATGCTCCCTAACTTCAATGATATCGCCTGACCCAATGTTGACAACCGAACACCCAATGGCCTTTGCAGAGTTAATAACAATGTTATTATTCTCCGTCATCTGAAACTGATTGAGCTTCTTGGTACGGGCATTCGGGCGATTCAAAACACGTTCATCGATAGTATCGGGCACCGAGTCGTTAATAAGCTTCGCAAGAACCAAGCCGTCCTTGCATTCATCAAACATCTGCTCCTGTCAGCACCAATACAATCGTCACCTTGAAAATATAGCAACCAACCTGAAAAGTATCCGTAGGGAACGGCAAGCGGTCTCCAATATCTGCATCCCCAAGCAACACCGCATTGATATGTCTCGTAAACTCAGTCCTCTCATCCTCGTTAATAGTGTGCGTGGTCGCACCCGTCGCACCTCCCATCTTAATCTGCCCACCACCACTTCCGCCTCCACGTCCCATGGATCCGGTCCTGGCATGCGAAACCACCGGAGCACGCCCCGGCTTTGCTCCATCCGTCATTCTCAGTTTCGAGATAAGCTGTCAAGAAAACTATCCATTAGCCTCCCCACAACACAAAATCTTGATTGCGGATAGCAACAAACATCAACAAAATCATCCAACTCCACCCTTCTCGAACTATCCAATTCAACCTGCTTCAAGGTTGCGCGGACCTCATCGTACGGCTTCCTCTCAAGATCTTGGGCTGTCTTTATGGCGGTAGCTTCATCCAAGTACCCCTTCTCGTCTTGGTCCGAGCGCAGGAAAGTGTCCTGCAGGGCCATGACACCCTCTTGACCGAGTTCGGGGTACTTCCTAGCGAGCTTGAATACGTTCATGATTTTTTTTGTTTTCTTTGCGGTTGTCGGGTCAGGGGGGCAGATGCGGCCGATGAGACGCAACGCGGGGTAGCTGGGCACACGGAAGGTGGAACGTCAGTCCAGACGGGAAAACAAAGAAAGAAGAAAAGCTGTGGGATGAACATTATATAGAGGGTATATAAGGAGAGGGGTGAGAAACTAACAATTTTCACTCCGTTCAGAAATAATAAAAGGCTTGCGTGTTCTGTTTGTGTTAAGTTAGTGGGGATATGGTCAGGGTTAGAGGGATCGTTAAGTGATTGTGTGGTTGTATGGTGGGGGGCAATTCTCCCGTTCCTAGAGCTTGGAACGGGCTAGGCAGTGCTCGCTGGTGACGTTTTCCTGGTCCCTAGCAACAAATACCGACAGGGGAAAGAGGGAGCCTTCCACTAAAACCACACTTCCAAGCTGAAGCCTCTGTTCACCTTACGACGACTGTAAAGCTCGCGGACCAATTCTTCTTCAAGTGGATGACGACGGCTTCAGGCTTGGCGCACTGCCTCGTACGAAGGGGACGTGTGTGGCGATGATGGGGTCCGCCAAAGCTTTCGATCTCTATAGTATTCACTATCGTATTTTCCGGGAGCCCAACACCACCGGTACACCCTTATATTATCGTCAATACGCCAATACAATCATACCGGTATCACCATATGTTAAACCCCGACGAATCCACTGGTGGGGCGATGGTCCTACCGGTGTATCAGAGAGTTACCAACTAACTTACCAGTTCACCGGCAGCATCGTCTCTTCCATATTCCTAAATACCGGTATGATACCGGTACTATATTGAAGGGGAGGGGGACTTGTCAGCATGCAGCGCAGGGAATCGATCCACGGGATGAGATAGATCTAAAGGGCGTCCTGGGTACTGGTACCTCCTCAAGTGAATTACATACAAACTTCATAACATGCTGTAAGCGCATGGCCCTCTTCGCAAGGGGATCGATCAAAGGCGAAGCTCACCCTAGACGTGAGTATTCTGGAGGGACTACTCATCCCACCACTACTGTGTGCACAATACGTAGCAGACATACACTTACCGTAGAGCTACCATATTACTAGATAAAGGCTCCATCTCTCCTATGTCAATAACCCTTAAGCCACAGATGCCAACAAGTCGCATGCTAGAAACATGACACTATTAGAAAGAATTTAGTGTGGACAGGTACCGGTAAGGGTAGTGGCCGAGGACCTAGGCCTGTCCTTCTTGGTTGATAAAACCAGACTATGCTGCCGGTGCCTTAGAAGTACGAATATGACCATTCTAGAGTGTACATAGCTAAACAGTTATTCTCCTAACTTAGACTAGATCACATTGGCTAGGAAATTAATTGTCAAGAAAAAACTAGTTAAAGATCCCAAATGCCTGGCTAAAACCAACGAATCCCACGGGTCTATGACAGGTGATAACCCAGACCTGTCTCATGCTCCTGCTGCTGCCACGCCTATCACTGTGCACCGGACGCTCCCGGTGCATACCCGTCGAGACTTATTCCCGAATTCACATACGTAAGCCCGCAGCCTATGATAAGTGCCAAGAATCAGGGGGTGCTCTGCGGCAACTCCCGTGATCTAAATCTTTGACCTGTTATATTGGCGGGAAAAAAAAGCTATATACATTGAACAAGAGTAAACAAATGAGATGCGCCGTTAAAATCAATTGCTCCACGGCAGCGGGAAATCTCCGGCCCATTCCGCCACTTCCTTCTTCAGTTGGATGAGTTCGGGGACACCGTCTCCGTCACCGAGCTTGCCAAAGTAGTCCTTGAGCTTCTTACTCCCAACGGTAGCGTTAAAGTCTTTGGAGATCTTTACAGCTCTGTCAACGATTTCCGCAACCTTCTCAAAGTCGGACTCCGAGAAGCCGCGGGTGGTCATTGCAGGAGAACCCAATCGGAGCCCACCGGGACTGAGTGCAGAGACATCGCCAGGGACAGTGTTCTTGTTTGCAGCAACGTTGACAAGTTCCAAAACCCTCTCGACTCTAGCTCCGTCGATGCCCTTTGGTTTCAAGTCAATCAAGACGAGATGATTGTCTGTACCCCCGGAAACAATCGCGTAGCCAAGAGCAGAGAGCTTGTCAGAAAGTGCCTTGGCGTTCTTAAGCACCTGCTGTTGGTATTCCTTGAATTCTTGGGTTTTAGTCTGCTTCAGAGCGACTGCAAGGGCGGTGATAGTATGGTTGTGAGGACCGCCCTGGTGTCCAGGGAAGACAGAGGCATTAATGGGGTTCTCAAGATCATACATGATTTCTTTGCCCTTCTTGTCAGTCTTTCGGACACCTTTACGGAAGAAGATCATGGCACCACGGGGTCCTCTCTGTGCGAAACGTTAGCCTCCATACCAACACAGACCGACAAGAGCCGAGCAACCCACCAATGACTTGTGGGTGGTTGTAGTAACGATATCGCTATGGACAAAAGGACTCTCGGTAACACCAGCAGCAACAAGACCAGAGATATGCGCCATATCACTCAGTAGATAAGCACCATATTTCCCGGCAATCTGCTTCATGCGCGCATAGTCAATGATCCTAGAATAGGCACTAGCTCCAGCAATGATGATCTTTGGCCGGTACAGTTCAGCAAGCCTCTCCATATTGTCATAGTCAATCAAGCCGGTGTTTGGATCGAGGCGGTAAGGCAAAGTTTCAAAGTATTCGGAAATCTTGGAGATCTTCTTTCCGGGAATCTGGTATCCATGAGACAAATGACCACCGTGGGGAAGGTCCAATCCCATGATCCTCTCATGAGGGCGGATGATGGCCGAGTAAGCGTACAAGTTTGCCGGGGCTCCAGAAAGTGCTGCAGTCTGTCAGTGAAGCTCCCAGACTGAATGAGTAATTGGTTCAGACATTGAACATTCACGCCCCACTCCTCCGGATTAAGATCGAAGGCGGCCAAAGCTCTCTTTTGGCATAATGTCTCTGCTGCATCGATCCACTTATTGCCTCCGTAGTATCTGGCTTCCGGGTACCCTTCAGAATACTTATTCTGCATGGGCGAACCCAAGGCATCGAGGACAGACTGCGAAGTGAAGTTCTCCGAAGGGATGAGGTTCACAAAATCCCTCTGTCTATTTTTCTCCTATAGCACAATTCGGTGTATTAGCTAGCTGACAGTAGGCCGGAGGCAGGTTGTAGATGGCTCACGTTTACGAGAATCTTGGAGACTTCCGGGTCTGCCTCGGGCAAACTTGCCCTCAAGAGCTACAAACATAATCAGTCCAAATCCTACTTGATAAATCCACAAAAAGAGATAGATGGGAGGGGCCCACTTTATCATGAGAAGCAGGAAGCACGCCAGCAGGGCGAGCAATTGAGGTGGAAAACCCGGAGGCATTCTTCTTGGTGACCTTTCCAACCAGACGACGAGAGGCCTGTTGCCCAAAGATTGAACGAGCAAGCATTTCAATTGATCCGAGCGAGGGGGCGAAAAGGGTTCACAGTCCAAGTGTCCAAAGAGAGTGGAGAGGAAAGAGAGTTTCCCCTTTATAACCAGCAGGAAATTAGTTGTGGGGAGAAGGTTTAGAAAGAGAAGAAAGAAAGAAAGGTCCGCAGGACCCGGTTATGGGGGAGCTCGCGAGAAAGGATTTACAGGCAACAGATAGTAAATTATTCCACGCTACGAGCACCGGCAGTCCAACGCTTTCCACGGTAGGCAAAGTTGACCGGTTTCCCCCTCCGACGTTTTCCCGTCAACAATCCGCCGTCATCCACTTGAGCCACGATACTACACAGTGTTGGTGTGAGAAAAAACAGAAAAAGCAACCCAGCCTCAAGCACCAACCCCGCAACGAGCCGCATTGGAAGGCACAGCGCAGCGGCGGGGTTCTTCCAACAAAAACCACACTAAAAAATGTCTTGGCGAAAAGGAAGGGATCTAGAATAAAAAGGGACCTAACCACCCACCGGGGCTTGTTTTCCCTTCCCTCCCCTTCCCCACCAAACTAAAAACCTATGATGAATGCCTTTCCGATGACAATTGCAGCTCTCGCAGAGCTTCGGTTCTGCGGGCGATGCTGATGTGTCCCTGGGTTTCTTCGCACTACCGTTAAGGGATAACTGAGAGCATCTGAGCTTTTTTTTCGGTTTGGTCGTTTTTGTTTGCGTCGGGAGGGGGTAAAAAATTTGATAGGGGTGGGAACTGGCCATCGGGATTGATCAACTATGTATCATAGGAAGGATGTTTTTTATCATAATACTCTACGATAGCGAATTTAGGCCGGAATTATTCGACATTGCTTAGTTCCCTGATTCAATCAATCTTAGGCAAGACTTTCGGAACATTAATACCATCCGCATAACTCTTACTTGATCCAGCAATCCAGCCAAGGTCTGATATCTCCTCATATTTTAAACACAGGTACTCGAGTACACCATCTGCCCTTCAAATCTAACCACTGAATCCCATCGGATAACTACCTCCCAATCAAAACACCAACAACATACCGTACAGCACCAACCTCTCACCCAACATACCGGATACCCACAAGCACCCACGAAATCTCCCTCCGATGCCTTAACATAAGGCTTATCGGGAATGTGATATTGTCCAATCGAGCACGACAATTTCCAAAGATGATCTCGTCCTGTGAGTTTTTTCTTTCTTTCGGAGATTAAAGCACGGTAGAGTACAGTACTTGTGTCGGTGCCGGATCTGCCTCTTTCTTTCGAGAGCTCTAAATAGAGTAGCGCTATAAGTACTGCAGACCAAGGAGATGGGATATCGTAGCAGTGTAAATTATATAGTGCCGGTATCGCTCATCACGCAAGTAAGAACAGAGCCCGGTCCTCCATGCGGCTAGCTCATATGCCTACAGTGAATTAT
>QOVD01001185.1:0-20668 GCA_003521225.1 Tuber microsphaerosporum
GTGGAGGGGGTGGAGTGGGAGTGGGAAGAGAGCGGTACGGGCAGGGCAGTCCATCGTCAACCATTCTAACTGTTTGTTGCCGGTGTTGGCTGGATGGGAAAAATAAAATAAAATAAAAATGAAAAAATGTTTCTCAGCCTTTCGAGGAAGGAAGGAAAGTTTGTTCGAGAGGGGTAAGACAAGACAACTTTCTTCCAGTCCTTCGACCGTTTTCAAACGGGTCTAGCCTCTTTGTCCACCCCCCCTCCCCTGTCCTATGCTACGGTATCTCGCCTAACCTGCACTCAAGTATCACATCGCATTTTTCCCATCCCATTAAACTCTTCCTCTCATTCTTTCCCTTCTCCCTCTGCGCCTGAGGGTAGAGAGTGAGGCTTGCCGAACGCAAGTAAAAAAAACATTACTGCTACCCTACCTACCTACCTACCTCCCCCATCATACCTATCTTACCTACCTACCTACTCACCTACCTGCCCTGCCCTGCCCTGCCCTGCCCTGCCTCACCTTACCTACCCACCTACTTGTCTGTCCAACCCTTCCTTCCTACCTACCTGCCTACCGTACCTGCCTATTATTCACTCCATTTCTATTCCCTCCATCCCACCACATCCTCAACCTTCACTGCCCACTTTTACCCCCCTCCCTCCCACCGCTAAACACCGGATCCGTGTATGCGTCGCCGTCATCACACCCAAACGACAATTACAAACCTTAATTTATTCATTTCGACCACCCATCCCCACACCAATTGAGAGCAAATGGTCTACGTTCCCTGGCGCCTCAGTAGTCTTGAGGCTTGCCACGTTTCGGAGGAGGAATGGGCAGGCCTCCGGTCAACAGTTATAGAAGCTCTGAACAGCAGCACGGTTGGGCTCGAAGGTCCCTCAGTACACGGGACCGCATGGGATGATTGGTTTGAAGAGCTTGCCGAGAGGGTCGCGAGGGAGTACTGGCCCAAGACTGATCGTGTGGCGTTAGTTTGATTCTCTCTTGCTTTTCTTTTTTTTTTTTTATCATCTCATCCTCATGCTGTTTCCCTTTGTTCTTTTTTTTCTTTCCCCTTTGGTCAATTGAGGAATGCTAACAGGATGCGATTTGCTTTTGTTTTGGTGGGGCGCTTAGTGTTCGTAGGATCTTTAGACCACAGGTTATTGAGATGGCCGGGGTTGAGCGCGGGAAGCGGCGCGCGCAAAGGGCTGGTGGGAGTGAGGAATCAGATGGCGGGGCGGGAAGCAGCCGCGCGAGGCCAAAGAGGGAGGATGATGATGATGACGAAGAAATGGGGAATGCTCCGAATGCGTCAACAAGCACCGCGACCGCTCCGAGGGCTGCCACTCATCCCTCGACTCCTCGTGAAAACACCAACGTCGCGCCGTCTTCCTCTTCAGCACCAAACCCCCGCGCAGAGGAGACAGAGGACGCGCCCAATGCAGCGGTCACTACCGTGACGCCATCCGAGCCACCACGTCGTGGTCCTGGGCGGCCAAAAAAACCACCGGTCCATTCACCAACGGAGCAGCCTGATGTTCCCACTCTTCCGAAGAAGCACCCTCCGCAAAACACCCACGACGAGGTCAACCCTACACCACCGAAGCGCCCGCGCACCTCACGTGCTCATCCCCCTCCCCCATGGATCGCTCCCCGCCCGCTGGAGCCCCCTTCAACTCCCTCTGCTGCGCTAGGCCTGATTCTAGAAACTCGTATTCCACCGTCGGAAAAGATGAAGATTATCTATGCTTCGGATACCCCTACTCTTGCGCTCTTTCTTGAAAAAGTTCGCAAGAAATTCCATCTTTCATCCGAGGCACAGATACTCAGCGTGGAGGTCGAGATCGCCGGAGGGAAAACTTATGTTGTGGACCTTGAGGATGGGAGGGATTGGTTGGCTGTACAGGAGATAGCCCGAGCCGCCGGGACTAGTGCTGTTGGGATCGTTGTCGAGATCCAATCTCATTAAATTCTTCTAACGAAGCTTTTATTTTTAGTGTTTATTTTCTTTGTCTCTTTATGTACATATCCTAGATAATGTGCTGACAGGCTCGCTAATTCGAGTGATGGGCTGTGAGGGCTACCGGGGCTGTTGGTTGTGGTAGTCTTGATGAGGACATGCTTTGAGTTAAGGGAACGCGGGGAAGCTAGGGTGCATTGAGCATAGCACGTTAGCCCCATGCACCAAAGCCAGGGGACTTGGGACAAGTTTAGTCAATACATACGGTATGTAAGCGCGATAACAAAATAAAGTTTCTGAACACCCCATATCTGTGGCGCTGGTTGAATGAATGTGGTTAAACGTAGACGCCTTGGTTCCTGTTTAGGAGGTTTAGCTCCATCATTTCTCACCTCCTGCATATACCCTAATATTCTAGGCGGCGTCTTCACCACGCTGTGCAGTATATATTATACCAAGTAACATTTCAGCTCTCATACGTCAGTGGGGGTTTCGCCTTACTGCTCCATCTATATATATCTATCATGCCACAGCATGCACCCGCTTCATGGCTTTTCACTCGGGCGGGAAACTCCGGATCGGCCTTGTATTCGGAAATTAGCCCAGTAGCAAAAAAAAAAACCCCCCCGAGTGCGCAGTATTTTCCAATAGATGGCAAGATCTCAACCAGGGATTCCCAACCTTCAAAGCATCAGCTAGGGTGGTGTCAAACAGCCTTGCTCGGTTTCGATCGCGGTGCCTGTTTTTTTTTTTTTTCTTTCTCCTCTTCTCCTCAGGTATCCCTCGCATCACAACGTTCCTATTATATTATATTATATAAATCCTGACCTAGCATCACAACCCCCCCTCCGCAACAAAATCCCAATTTTTCCAAAGAGGAGGGGGAACGAACGAACGAACCTCTTGGCGTCAAAAAGTTCAAATATTAGAGGTCAAAACTAACTTTTTACCATAACAGTAACTGTAACGGTAACAGTGACAGTAACGTTGCTGATCTGATCTGATCTGATCGACCTACCGTACCGGTACTCGAAGCGGTTTTCATGCAGCTTACCAACACGTGACTTGGTCCAATCGACCAACCAACCAACCAACCAACTCGGAAGAAAGTAAGTGAGTAAGATTCTGCCAAGATCTGGGGGAAAAAATTTGTGAAAAAAAAAAAAAAAAGCTAGGATCGGAATTGGAAAACCTTTCTTCGCCCTTGGAATTAATTAATTAATTAATTCGGAGAATAGTGCGTCGGTAGTTTTAGGTTTGTTTTGTTGAGTTTTTCTTTTATTTGTTCTCCCCCTGGTAGAGTTTGTAAGGGGCAAGGGAAGCTTTCCTTCTATGAATTGAATTGATGAGGAAGGAAGGAAGGAAGGATATTATGTGAGACTTTCTTTATCCTGCCTTATAACGATGGAAACGGAGGGCACGATGCGGGCCCGCTACCCCGTGGTGGTAGTTTTTTTTGGAGCTGGTTGTGGAGATTATTATTGGGGAATTTGGTCAGCCAATCAGAGGTCACGGCGAGAACCGGGAGAATGGGGAGAACTATGTTGCTAAATTCAGGATCCCGATAACTCAAGATCGTTTCTTCTTCTTCAAGAAGATGGGAGATGATGAAAAGGAATCCAAAGCACACACCGATAAAGGGGGGGGGGGTTCAAAGGTTTGAATGGGATTTTAGATATTTCCCCGGTATCGGTAGCTGGACCCCTGTTGCGACATACGGACCCGGTTGGCCAATAGAAACGGATCAACTGAGGATGCTAAATTATAAAAGTTCTGAAAGGGGCCACCCGGTGGTATTCGCTTTGCGCTTGCTCAAAGATTATTGTATTTGGAAGGTTTGAAGGGGGGAAAGATTCGATGCGAGGGGTACCTACAGCGGTCTTTATATACTGCTTCAACAACCCCGGTATATAACAGCCAGTAGCGTACATGCTTACGTCAAAATGGCCACGTACTGGTACGTATGATAATCAGAGACATTGATCTTCAATGTCATTGTATAGCACAACCTTAAGGGCAGAAGGAAGGTGCCTGTGATATCGTGACATGAATAATATATTCTGCATTTTATGCATATGCGCCAAATGTTTGGCCACAATACCTCTTTTCTAGGAGTGGTCTGGTTCTATTTGTTGTTTCCGTCTGAGGCATTTGGCGTTGAATTCGAGTGATAGGGAACAAGGTTTCAGTAGTGTTGGTCAGACTCTTTTGGCCAATGATATCACTCGTTTCTTGGTTATGGAACATGTCTCGTGGCAGGGCATTTTTTTCCCCCGACTTTCGGTGTCGAGCTTTAGGGGGGAAAACCAAGAGGCAATATGGAAATAGGTACGGGGTATCGGTAATAATTTGGGGATGATGAACGACGTAGGGGTCGATGTGATTAAGCTATAAGCTGGAATCCTTGATGTATCGGTGTAAAACTCTCGTCATTATTGCCCCGTGTGGAGAGTTTAGAAGCTTGCACTCTACTTTCATTCTCAATATGCTTTTTTCTCCCTATGTTCCAAGTTGTTCCAATGCTCTACCATTCCAGCGGTCCTCGGATACGATCATATAAGATCTCCGGCTTCCCATCAAGAACTCTGGTCCCCCCGGATACCAGGTCCAAAAACTAACACACCCAGCCAGGTCCTACCCACATGACCGCGTGGGGGGCATCCTTACCGCATCCAATCCTTTGATCACTTCCTCCAACTAATGCCTCGTACCTGACCCGCCTTCTCCCCTTCCCACTTTTGACCAACGCCTAACAGCGCCAATCACAGCAACGAATGCCCAGAGACTACAAATCCTACAGAGCTAGCATCTGAAGCTTCACTACCAGCATGCCAACAATAGAATAGTCACAGATCCCCTTCAGGCATCGCCGTGCCTAGCCATTCCGAAATCTGTACTTCGCACCCTGGCCAAGCAAGCATGAGAACTGCGGGAATAGTGGGTAACCCGCTGGTCCGAGCACTAGTTAAGACATTATCTAGCCTTTGGAGTACAAACGGGAATACGACGGAGTTGAGTTGGACCGGAGATTCTTGGTAATGATGGAGTAACCCCATCGTGGGTTTCGGGTGTAGCAGGGAGAAAGGTTGTGGACTGGCATATCTAGGGTCGGTCTGTTCTGTGCGGTTCATGGTGGGGCAACCACAACAGATCTGTAGCTAGTTGTTTTCCTTTTTTCTTTCGTTCTCGATTCAGATCAGATCATCATCTTTAGCTAGTTCGAATACGAACACATCTCTTCTTTTTGACTCCTCTGCGATTTCTACACACAACGTGAGCCTCACGGCTACGTTCTAGCGGTGCTTGTATCGGCAGTTTCCATTGCGCACAGCACGACCTCCATCAGGTAATTGTTCCCCCTAGTTCCACAGTCTACAGGACAGCGTGGGAAAAACTGATAAGGAGAAATATGGCGGGCGAGACTTCCACTTGCCCCTTGAGTTTTACGCAGTGGGTGGGATAATAGGGGAGGGTGATCCCACCAGAGCGCTATCCTGGAAAATTATAGCTGATCTCTTGCGCCTGGGTGATAGTTTATGATTCCCTTTGGGGGGAGCAACACACGTTAAGCTCCTTGACCCTCGAACTGGAATTCGATGATATCGCATATACGAAATATCTTTGGTTGGTAGTGGTAGTGGTGTCCTAGTGGTCCGGCACTCCCGGGGTCAGCGCACGTGGCCTGACTTGCACTTCTATAGCGTGGCTCAGGGATGGTGAAAACGTGCTAACACGTGTCGTACATAGACGGACGACAGGTGCGTCACTTACTTTATAGAACTGGTGCGCCAGTAGGGAAATCCCCCATTTACTCCTGTATTAATAAAGGGTTTCTATTCCTCAGGTGAAGCGACTCTACCAAACTCATCCGTATCTCCCGCTCTCTTTTGTGGATCGACCTCAAGAATTGTTGTTATACAGGAGCTCTGCAAAGAGCCGCCACGCCACTTATAAAATGAAATAGTACACCGCCCTGCTTACCGGGGCATTGTAATAGGGGCCGGGCCCATGGGAGGAGAAGCTTAGGGCTATAGTCCCTCCTCTTAATGTCCACGTCGTATTATTACAAATTTCATGTAATCTTCTAAAACTGACTCTCCGGAAAATTATTATTTATGATAAATTTTCAGTACTTGGCAATAACACATAGTCCACCTATTGCACAGTTTTCTGAGAAATTTTAAACTAACACCGTCTTTCCAAAAAGACTTCCAACCATCTAACGATTATGGAACTTGGGCTTGAAAACTGATATATCTGTGCCAAGATATACAGCTAGGTTCACCACTGGTAACCCTACTTTTTGGAGTAGAAAAGTTCCTGTATGTGTGCCATTTCCAGAGTATTCGATGATTGACCATACAGACTTTTCCTACGCTAGCATGGGGAAACATTTAATTGGAATCCCCAGTGTATCAAACCATGTTGACTATTTTCTTTTAGTTGACAGGATGCAGTTAACCTGAATGCTTGACAGTATATCATACCTTAAAAACTGGAATAATTGGACAGTGTGCTATGCAGTCTAAAATTCTTTCTTCCTTCCGAGACTGAATTTTTTTTCTTTTTTTTCTTGACCTTAATGAGAGAGGAAAGCCCAACGATATAGAACACCGTCCAGTTATTCAAGTTTTTACGGTGTCTCCTCTTAATAACTTGTTCTTGAAATACCAAAGGCTTGGAGAGGGGTGGGGATGAAGACCTCTCACTCCTGGTTTTCTAAAGGTCTTAACAGCAATGTCTGGCGCCATCTTGGCATAGCTTCTGAAAAGGTAAGGTATTAGATATCTGGTAAATTGTATAATGATATTATTATTCTACAAGTCTCAATAGGGAAAATAGGGCAAACTTAAGAATGAGCATCCTATTAAATAGTCAGCTTGGAAGCTGAATTGTATCGATTGTCCTAAGGAGGGTTCTGGGTGTGTAACTTTGGCTAATGGATGGTCCCTAGAAATACCTGCGCCATAGCTACAGTACTGGTATCATAGGAACCCGGAAGTTTGATTCCCAGCCACAAATGAACTATCGTCGAAAAATTCATCATTAGCGCAGGAAAAATAACAAAAAAAGACTACATTACCGGTATAGGAACCAGGAGATTAACGACCTTAGTCATCCTCAATAAGGCTACATGTCGAATGGGTCAAGCTATGATAGAAGATGGCGGGACCCAACTCGGCCATCGCACATAGAAGTAAGTTCTACATCTGGTGGGGTAGCGAAAGGAAAAGATAAACAGATATGAAAAACAACGAGATCCAGAAGCAAAGGAGAAACTTTATTTTTATTTTTATTTAGCATGCTATCATTTGAGAAAACAGCCCCGAGCTAGAAAATGATAGTACTGGTTAGTAAGCTGTGGCTATTGTGGCTACTTACCGGTACTACCTTTTTACGATTGATCGCCACTACTCCCACCCCGGAATAAAAAATGCTGGCAGTACCGAAATCATCGTATATACAGAACACTAAATAATTGAACTCATGATAGAATTAAGTTAGACTATCGCCAGCTAATGTTAAGACTGAAGAACCAAAATAAAGTCGGGTGACAAAAAACTCGGGCCGTTGGCTATTTTACACCAAGAAACAGCCATTTTCAGAAATTCATAGCTAAACACTACCAAAGTAAGAAATTTCAAGAGGTTGCAAGAAGCGTGAGAACAACTACTTCTTTCTACAATGGAAATATCAAGCTGGTAAATTAATAACTCATGATTTTTTGTGCAATGGCATGGTATGATCGGAAGGTGGCTTGGGGCTTTGACTGAGGGTGCTGTAAGAGGATACATGATAGCTAACTTTGTTGAAGGTTATCACTGGTTTCTCTATTACATAAACCTTCTACCCAATTTTCTTTCATGAAAACTACTCTCTACCTGTTCCACAGTTTGATTCGGCCTAAGGTGGTACCCCCGGATTTGTTGGGGGTTGTTGAATGGTTGGTAAAGATTGCTCGGTTTTGGTGTGAAATGGCCGTTGGCTCGAATCTTTTGTCACCTGACTTTATAGCTTGAATAATGACATTCTTGAGTATCTCAACTGGACCTGTGACACCGAGCGACAATGGTCACAGATTTCCGCTGGCGGCACTTGGTCCTGCATTAGAAACGGGTTACGGCAAACATAAGGCACCGACGCCTCGGTTACGGTATGCTAAAACAAGTACGAGTTGAGGTTGATAAAAGTTTCGATCACAATAAGATAGGATAAGTCATGGGAGTATACTCGAGTACAGTACATAGCGTTGCATAGATACTCGTGGCTGCGTAATAAGTTGTTACCCTCCAAGGTTTCAAGGAAATGATCGAAATAGCAAGATAGTCCAAGCATTGGTAGCATAGAGGACGAGTGCCATCTTGTGCACAGTGTCTTGGAGATACTATAGACTATGCATTTGTACAACTCAATTTTCTCAAAAGTGGAGTCAGGTATGGACGGTTGCTATTTTTCTAGCCTAAAGGATGTGGGACCCAAGCAGGGGCGGAAGAGTTGCAGCGGATCTCCGGTTCCTATGAGGGGCATCTCGTGACGCAGGAAGCTCCATTGGGAGAAATACCCCAGTGTAAGCGCCACGGGAGCGGTGAAGTGGGGAAAAGTGCCAAGGGGCAACCCCTCCCTAATTCTAATCTCCTGGACTACATCCGCCTGCTATTCGAATGGGATTGGCAATCTTTTATAGGAAGAAATCGTGCATTGATATTATACTCCTCGACGAACATCTAGTTGAATTGGGCGAACCTTTTCAATACCATGCGCTTGGCAACAAGCCTTTTGGATGCTGTACCATCAGCCGGGAAAACTGCCATCCAAAAAGTGAAAAATAAACCTAATTAATTGTTAGATTTTTAAGTTTTTGGTTTAATCCTACCCTTTGCTGGTCGAAGTAGCCAAGCAGTTCAATCCCCGGAGTTCATTCCTATATCCCTATAAGAAAAAGTACCAGAACTCCTAACTACTGGATGATAAAAACTTTGTTGCAAACAATCCATGCAGTGTCCAGCGCTTAAACCTATTCGTCCATTACAATTACCCTCTACCATAGTCTACGGTAACTTACCCAAGTATGGTGCTGAGCACTTGAAATCACCCAAAGCTCATGGGCAATTGAGTCTGCTTACATAATACCTCATATACTACCCACTAATCCTAATCACAGTCTTTATCCTCTCAGGAATACTCCTAGCTAAACTATCAAAGAAATCAGAGTCCAACAACTCCCAACAATTTTCAGCATCTGATATCCGCTTCCTCAAGTGGAGAATGTGCGATGGCCATTGAGGTGGGCGGCTTCGGTGGTAAAGAATTAGTTGAGTTGGGGTACTGTACTCGGGTACAAGGGTATTTCGGGCCTGATGACACAAACACCTTTGCGCAGCGGATTGCTGGCAAGCGCAGCGCCGGTGCTCGTGTCACCGGTCCCGACTTTTTGCTGCCAAACCCATTACTCCCGGAATCACTCGTATTTCCTAATCAGGCTTAGTCCACACACAATTGCCACACCCTGTAATGGAGGTGGGCCCGACTCTTATCTACCCCCAAGTACTTGCCTTGCAAGCTGGCACCGTGCAAAGGTCATGTGTGTATGTCCCCCTTCTACTATCTCGACTAATATTGCTCTGATCGAAAATCTGATAAGATAGACTTAGACAGGAGTGTCTTCGGAACATCTTTATCAAGCCATATCTTCCCAAAGACGTGGTTTCGGTTCAGAAATTTCAAAAGCCGTTCTCGCGCTATCATAGTTCCCGGTCGCCAAGGCGGCGGTCCCTGTTTCTTTCGATTTTCACATAAAGCCCTATTTAAACAGGAACCAAACCCCACCACCCGTCCACTAATAATGCTCTGATCGAGAATTAGAAAAGGTAGAATTAGACAGGGGCGTCTTCTGAGCACTTCTATCAGGTTATATCTTTTCGAAAATGTGGTTGTGGTTGAAAATTTTCGAAAATTATTCTTGGGCAGGTTTTTGGTTGAATCCAAGGGCGGGCGTCATCCCTGAGTGACACAATCCGCAGCAGCAGCAGTGGCAGCAGCAGTGGCAGCAGCAGTGGTGGCAGCAGCGGTGGCAGCAGCAGTGGCAGCAGCAGTGGCAGCAGCAGCGGTGGTAGCAGCGGTGGTAGCAGCAGCAGTGGTAGCAACGGTGGCAGCAGCAGTGGTGGCAGCAGCAGTGGTAGCAGCAGCGACAGTGGCAGCAGCACCACCTTTTCTTTTCGATTTTCATATGGGGTAGGTTTATCGTGACCAGAACCAAATAATACCAGCACTAACACCAAATATTTTTTCTTATACTAACTTCTTACAGAGCTGTTGTAACAAAGAAAAAGCGCTTAAAAAGAGAGAAAAAGAGATAGATTTAACAATAGAGAAATAAACGAAACATTCCGATCAGAGCGGCAACAAAACTATATCTGGAGAAACAATTGAACGGTAGAGTAGTCGGACCTACTTCGTGGAGCTCGTTAGCCTGAAATGAGGGTAAGGTTCAGGTAATTATAAACAGGATGCCACGCATTCCAGTCGGCGGGTGGGGAAGTAGGGGTATTGCTAGTGTATAAAATTCCACTTACAAATTATCAAACAAAGCGACCACAGACTTTGTCCACTTAGCCCCACTGATGCTCCAGCTCCGAGTCATGCTACCCCCATATCCCCTCTAGAGGTGCCATTATTCTGGTATGAAAAGGTGCTTAAATTGGCACCACCAAACGGGGCGTTGGAATAGTTATTATAAATAAAGACATTATTGACTCGGGCCGAATCTGCGGGCGGAACGGCGGGTGGAATGGAAGTTGAGCGGTTTGGCAGGTGAGTTCCGGGACTTTGCTGTAATGGATCGCGAGACTGGGAACATATTAGTATGATTAATGATAAGGAGGGGGGAGGGGGGCATGCCGGAATGAAAGGTGAACGTGATAAAGAGGACGCTGGATCGTCAGACCGCCGGCGAAATTGGCAATAAGATAAAACTATAAAATGCAGAGCAACGAGAATGATAACGAAGCCCACCACCGTTATGCTCCTGTCATTGCTAGCATCTCCTTTATTTTCCATTTGCCGAGGAAACTGTGAGACGGCAGGCATGACGGCTTAATAGTATAATGCGATGGGGAGGGATTTGGTGATGTTATACTTTGAGAAATAGAAAGTAATAGGCAGCAGTAGGAGAAGGATTCCAACGGGTTGATTGTTTGGAGACTCTCTGTTGGAGCGTGGTTGGAGCTTTGTAGAATGAGAAAGTTAATGAACTAGAAGACTTGACTGTATGGTTGAAGGGGAGAGCACGGTAATGGCAAGCATCCAAAACGACCTGCATGGCGAAAAAAGTGGTCGACAACTACAGTAAAATATATATAAAAAAAGACGAGCAGACGAGCAGACGAGCAACGAAGGCAGATTTGACTACCGCCTCAGCCAAATGTGCCCAACAATCACCGTAAAAAAGAAAAAAAAAGACGAGCGGACGAGCAACGGGGGCGGGTTTGACTACCTCCCTAGCCGGGTGTGGTCAACACTACCGTAAAAAAAGAAAAAAAAAAGACGAGCAGACGAGCAGACGAGCAACGAAGGCAGGTTTGACTACCACCTCAGCCAAATGTGGTCGACAACCACCAGGAGCGAGAGCAGTTGACAACTGCCAGGGGAGAGAGCAGTTAACAGCCAACCACTTCTCCGGAAAACACCCAACCCTTTGCCCCGGATGCTGGTCTCCAATACCTTTATTCGTAGCTAAGTATTGTTCCGAAGCAACCGCTGGGGAAAAAAGTCGGGCATGCTCTTAGATTTTACTCACAAACCAGTACCGGTATCCGGCAATGCCTGTCCCAGCTGCAAAATCATATCCTACAGGATTCGTCCTATCTCTAAACTGATATCCTGTGACTTCTCCTTGAGCATTAGATAGAAAGCTATCTTGATGACCTTCGGGTTGTGTTCTCAGAGGGCTGCTGGTGATGGCAGAGACGACCGGCGATTAACACGGGGGGCCTGGCGCCCTAACCGGGAAAAATACCGGTAATGTGAAGAAGGCCTGCCAAGCCCTATAGTGGCAGTTCCCGCACGGTACAATCCCCTACCCGTGAAATTTTAGCCATAACGAGCACCACCAGGCTGAGCATTATGGCCTCCCATCGACTAGTAGTGCTCTTTGAGACAATTTCATACTGCAGCCGCTGCGGCTATGTGAAGCCGGCCGGGTGAACTTTTTCAATACCATGCACTGGGCAGCAAACCTTTCGGATACCATGCGCCATTGAACAAGTGAAACCCTTGTAAGGAATTACTTCACATTTGAGCTGTGATAAAATGGCGAAGAAAAATTCAAAAAAGTAAACTGAAAACGGGAGAAATAAACTTAATTAATGGTTATATTTTTGATTTTTCTTGCAGTTAGAAAGGATTTCTATGGGTTAATCTGTCCTCACATAAAAGTAGTGTGTTTTGGGTAGTAATTTATGCCAAGAATTCTAAGAAAATTACTAAAACCTCACCCTAGGTCTTATTTTATCTTTAAAAATTGTGGAAAAGAATTGGAAAATATCCAGAGGTTTTAGGTTATTTTATTCAATTTTTTCAAAAAATTATTTGGGTTATTTGAAAAATAAATAAACTGCTAACACCCTGGGAATAGTTTACTTTTTGTTGCAATGTGAGACCTTTTGGATGGTATGTCTTGGCCGAGGATGGTATAATATCTGAAAGGCACTCGACGTTTTTTAAAGTCTCCGGAATGTGAGTTATGTGTCGGTATCTCAAGTTACGGTATGTTCCCGCAAAATATAGCGCTGTGAAGCCATCAGTTATACCATAAGTGGATCACTTATTCATTTCCCATTCCGGAGACTTTAAAAAACGTCGAGTACAGTATGCGCAGGAATGCGTATGGTAGTATAAAAAGGTTTTCTCGAAGTTGGCCACTCGTAGCAGCAGCCTTTGGCCATGACTAAGCCTGGTCGTGTTCGTTATGAACGAGATTTTACGGGTATCCAAGACAATAGCAATAACCCCACACCACCTCCCCGAGTTTGAGTTTCCCGCATAATATCATAATATTAATATTTTTTACTTTATTTTTGGCTTAGAAATCATACATTTAATTTTCCTTGAATGGTGCTTGATAGGTGTAGGTTAAGGATTTATAATGTAACTATTAAATTAATTTTTCTTAATAGACTGAGTATCACAATATGATACTTTGATACCAATCTTGAAGTAAAAAGTTGATAGATGAGTACTGTATATATAAGGATCCCGGAGGACGGGTTCACATTGCAAATACTTAGCAGGAGGTAGAGGATACAATTGAAGATTCTATTTTCTATAGTAGTAGGATAATGCAAAAATAAAAATACCCTGTAGCAGATACTACAGCCTACTCGTTGGAAATATGGCTTCAATGCGACGGACGGAAGTGCAGTATGTCTGGCGGGGAATAGCGGGACTCATATCATTGGCACTGCATATAAATAGATACCACTCATTGGTACAAGTACTCATAATAGCAATGAGGAAAAAGGACATTGGACAATTCTGATCTTCCTCCAACAACCATACTATTCTCACATCCGGCAAAGTCTGTACTTTCTCTTCAATCCCTCACCTTGTACACTTTTATTTCCAACATTAGTCTCGGGAAAACAACACACAGGTTATAGAATAGTGCCCCGATTCACCAGATATCAACTCTATTGAGCGCTGTTGAATGGAGGCATAAGTTACCTAAAAATACGGGACAACGAAAAATTTGCTCACCAACGCCACAGCTATATGATACAACAAAATGGCGGTAAAAAAAATGATGGTCTAAGTGAATTAACAATAAAATAGTTAAAAAAGGCCACTACCAGAATTTATATCTTCCACCTGCTCTGCGGCCAGTCGCTCCTCTTGTTGAAGCCTTTTTTTCGCTGTGCCACATTGTTCAGTATGCCCTTATGTACGTTAACCCTTCGCTCTAGTGACTGGGCTTCGCCGCCTTTATTCATAGTTGAGTATCGCACCAAAGCAACCGCCAGGGAAAAAACTCGCACATGCTCTTGGATTCAATCCACAAACCAGTGCCGGTATCCGGCAATGCCTGTTCCAGCTACGAAGCAATATCTTACGACATCATTCTATCTATAAACTAATATTACGTGACTGCTCCTCGAGCATTAAGTATGAATGCTATCTTGCTGGCATTCAGGTTGTGTTCGCAAAGGGCTACTTGTGAGATGGCACAGGTGAGCTAGTGGCCATGGAGCCGTGCGTTGCAAAGCACTTAAAAGCTGAACCAGAATTGAAACGAAATGAAGCAACCGCACTAAATTGCTCTTGCTTACTTAGCACCATGGGGGTCCATACTATCCCTTCGTTCGTATTCACGGAAGGAAGCTAGTGCTGCACTTAACTCGGCTAAATACGGTGTTAGCTATAAGCAGAATAGTAATGAAGAAGAATCACTAAGAGTTTTGGAGGGGGTGAAAACAGGGAGCCGACTAGATTGGAATGTGTAGCACTAATTTATTTGGCCAATTGGGAGAAAATATACGCTGAATTTCTTGGTTGCATCATGGCCATACTGAGTTGTGCTGATTTTGTTGTATTCTGAGCACTACATTACTTGCAGTCAGCAAGGTACAGTACTTCCTATCACAATTACGAAAATGAGTTAGTGCTACACATTTCAATCCGGATGTCTGGTGTATAATTCCTTATTTCTTTTGGGTTTGGTTTGTTCATTCAGTACTTCCTTTATGGCATGGTGTGTTTCCTAGTGTGTTGTGAGAATGGTTAATCATGCGTCGCTCTCTGCGTGAAATTCGGAGTACGAACGAAGGGATGACAACCTTACCATTCAACTAAGCGCCGAGCAGTTTTACCTAATATCCTATCCTACGAGTATCTAGGAACTTGTTTGACCCTCTCCTATCATCTTATTAGTCTATGTACTGTGCAATGAAATCCCAAATTTAACTATGAGCGTGGCCGGTAGATATTGTATGAGTATAATAGGTATGTGCCTTATCTAGGCGCACTACGACCAGAAATTTCACTAAATATTTCTTATCAGATCCCAAGGAGGGATATAGTTATCAGGATAGAGTGTTGCGTGTACTCAAGTATGATACTATAGTACTCTATTCCTTGCCTGTCCTTCTGCATAAACTAAAGAGAAGAACCAACAAAAAAAAACCCCTTCCCGCGGATTCTAATAATATAAGGCAATTGCGCCCCGGGCCTTTTCACCATTGCTGTTCGGTTACCGACTCCCGGGGAGCGAGAAACAAGATTGGGAGGAACCAACGCTAAAGGGATCATCGGAGACTTTTCACTCAGTCCCGTACCAGCGATTTTATATGAAGACGTACGAGAAGCGAGAGGGTGGCTCTTAAGACAATCGGAGTTTGGGCCTGGGGTAAAGGACGGGCTACCAGTAGAAGAGAGGCTTATAGGTCAGGTCACGATACGTTGGGTAATTTTGTTGGGGAGAGTATGGCGTTGCAGAAGTGTTTCCTGAATAAGAAGAATAACTCTACACACTCTATTTTGAACGGGGGAAGAAGAAAAAATTAAAAAATTCCATTGATGACAAAGCTCCTCGTGCCAAAGCAGGCCCTCGCAACCTGTGGGGTGACTACTACCACGATACAAGGTAAAATTAGAGGGATATTTCTTCGGTTTTCCCTTCCCTCTCGAGGATTGTGCTGCAGCCATTACCTGATCGGTATGCCGAGCTGAGGGGTTGTTTACCGCTGGAGGGAAAAAGGTCCTGGCAGAGTCCCCGGAGAAGCTATTGCTTGATCTTGAGAAGGAGGCGGCAGTGGTGAAGAGGTTTGGGAGCGATGTTTGTCTTTTTCCCTTTTTCCGAGTTGTCCTCCGGTGATGTGGGGGAGCTAGTGCTGACTGGTGGATAGTTTATCCCACAAACCAAGTTCCAAGACCTCGCCAGTCTTTCCAAAGAGGAAATAGAGGATATTAGGGAGCAAGCTGTGGTCGTTATTAACAATGTCCTCCTGGAGAAGGAAAGTCTCACAATGAAGGAGTCGCTGAAGGGGCATACCAAGCGCAAATCCTGGGCTAAAGGTTTTCCCTCTCTACGACTTCATTCATTCCTTAAAGTTAAGAAACAGAGCCTTCCCCGCCGACTCACCGGCGGTCCACGGACTACACTGGTCCTCCGCGCAGCGCCCCGCGAGCGCCCACCCATCCCTCATCCTCTTCCAGCGTTTCGTAAACTCCCTCTAGCCTCTTCGCTCCCGTCATCGATGGTGGACACCCCCGTGGCTCTGCCATGTGCCAACCGCTTCTGTATCCCCCAGCCGGGTGATGCGGGCTTTGTTCTCGGGGCGCACATCTACGGAGGCAGTGGGGATCCCTGGGAGGATCTCGAGCATTGTCTCAGCTATGAGAAGATTTGGGTGGGGGATGGAGGAGTACGATGGGTATAATGTGGGCCATAGGGTTTATGGAATGATGGATCTGTGCGATGGAGTGGAGATTTGCGGGATCTAGAGGAGTTGGCAGGGTTAATCCCCCTGCGTGGCGGGGTCAGAAAATGGTCATTCATGGATACCAATAGTTTGAAATTTACCATCTCCACTAATATTGTTCCAAGAAAACTATAAAACATAGAATTAGACAGGGGTGCATTCTGAGCACTTCTATCTGGCCATATCTTGCCAAAAATCTGGTTGTGGTTGAAAAATCCAACTCGTGACGTGAAGGAACCTTCCCTTTTTTTTTTCGATTGTCATATATAGGTTTATCGTAACCGGAACAAAATAATACTCGCACTAGCACCAGGTGTTTTCTTTCTTGTACTAATTCCTTACACAGCTGTTGTGACAAAGAAAAAGAGCCTGAGAGCAGGGAAAAAGAAATGAATTTGGAATGGGGAAATAGATGGGGTATTCCGACTAGAATGGGAATGAAACAATATCTGGAGAAACGATTGAACGGTGGAGCAGTTGGACCTACTTCGTAGAACGCGTTAGCCGGAAATGAAAGTAAGGTTTAGGGAATTATAAACAGGATGTCATGCAATCCAGCTGGTAGGTGAGGAAACGGGGGTGTTGGCAGTATTAAACTTCCACTTACGGATTATCAAGCCAAGTCAATATGCTTCAGCTCCAAATCATGCTACCCTCACATCCCCTCTGGAGATACCGTTATTCTGGTATGAAAAGGTCACGGTGCCTATGTTGGAAGAGTCATTAAAAAAAAAGAAATAATTGACTCTGGCCAAATCTGCGGGCGGAATGGTGGTTGAGCGGTTTGGAAGGAGAGTTTTGGGAGCTTGCTGCAATGGGCCACGAGGCTAACAATACATTAGCATGACTAATGCTAAGAAGGGGGGTAAGGGGGGGGGCATACCGTAATGAAAGGTGAAGGTGATAAAGTGGACGCTGGACGATTAAACCGTGAGCGTCGGTAGGACATAATCGCAAGGAGCAAAGCAAGCAGAGCGACAACGAGGCCCACTACAACCAGGCTTCGATCACTAGTATCTCCTCCTTTATTTTCCATTTCTTCACGCTTGTTAAATTGCGATAGCAGGTTTTTGATGAGAAACTGTGAGACGGCTTGCATGATAGCTTAATAGAATAATGGAAAGTGGAGAGATTTGGTAATTTTACCCTTTGAGAGCTAGAAGGTAATAGGTGCTAGTAGGAGAAGGATTCGAATGGGTTGATTGTTTGGAGACTCTGTTGGAGCGTGGTTGAAAATTTGCAGAATGAGAAAGTTAATGGACTAGAAGACTAGACCGTATGGTTGACGGAGAGAGTGTACGGTAGAGGCGAGCTCCAAAAAGTATTCAGAAACATGTTTGGGGTGTCCTCTTCAGAAGGGGGGCAAAAAAGATGGGTTACACACGTAGTAATTTCATCCAATCAACTAAAGCGGCAGTCTAAAGCCCAAGTGCCTCAGAACCTCGTCCGGACGTCCAACGACGCTTGCTTATGCCCATCTGGCCCTGTTCGCAAGCTCTCCGTCAATCAGAGGGTCTGATTTCGCTGCACGACCATCATCATACATTTTCTAATCCCTGTCCCTCTGGTCACCTACAGTTACACCTTCATAACAAGCGCCAAGAATTAGTGTCTCAGACCAGTTCATAAGAGCACAAAAGTCAATTTACACCGGAAAATAACTTGCCATAGTGAACTCCTCATAGTAAAAATTAGTGAACGCAGTCCGAAGTGCTGATTCTTGGCGTTCATTATAGCCAGGTGCAACTGTACCTCACCTCTACCGAGTACCCGCAAAATTTGGCTAAACTGGGAATGGCGCTAGAGCAGTCAAATAAAGTGTGGCTCAATAGGGGAGTGAGAGTAAACCCCTACAGGAAATTCTTTCAAAACAGTGCCCCCTAGCAAATTATCACCAGAACCTAACCCTAATGCGCAACTTTCTTGCAAATCTCGCTCGCGTATTGTGGTAAGCTTTGTTCGGCTGCTCTAGCGCCATTCCCAGTTTAACCAAATTTGCGGTACACCCCCGTTCGCAAAGTTTTCGCGGAAAGAAAGGTGCTTCAGCAATGTCTTGGCAGCAACAGAAGTACCAGGACAATCCTCTGCCAAACATGTGTAGTTCAAATTATGCTAAGCACAGTAACAGACTTTAGACTAACTCACAAAGAGTATGCTGGAGTGATTAAGGCACAGAGTGGTCATATTAAGTGGCAGCTAGGAAGTTTACATGTATTTCTCATGGAGTAGATCTCTTGCGAGGACTGGGGATGAGGAAAAATCTCGTACCAGTGCTTCTGTTGCTGCCAAGACATTGCTGCGATACCTTTCTTTCCGCGAAAACTTTGCGAACAAGGGTGTACCTGAGATTTTACGGTACAATGAAATGCCAAGTGCAACTATCTAAAAGATCTAATCTGATCCCAAGAAAACTGAGCTGGGCCCTTTGCCCTGACCTCAATTCCCAGCTTTGCTTGACCGAGCACACTGCCGCAAAAGCCCTTTAAATCCGCCATAGCCCATTAGCCTCAAATCGCCCAATCAGAAACAAAAGTGCTATTATATTATGATACCGTACTTTATTCCTTGCTTATCCTTCTGCATCAGCGAGGGAGGGGAGCCGGCAGGCCCCCCCCCGCGGATTCCAGTAGTGTAAGGTAGTTGCGCTCCGGCCTTTGTCACCATTCCGCTACCGACTCCCGGGGAGGAACTAGGACTAGAGGGATCATCGGAGACTTTTCCGCCCGCCCCGCGCGAGTGATAGCCTATGAAGACCCCCAAGTTGCGCGAGAATCTGACTCCAAGAACTATCGGAGGTTGAGCCTGGAGGAAAGCACAGGCTGGGCCAGAGCCCTCACAAGTCAGGTCACGATACCTTGGGTAATTTTGTCAGGAAGGGCATGGTGTTGCGGAAGTGTTTCCTGAATTAGAAGAAATTCCGCCGAAACGAAACATGTCCCACCCTTTATTTCTTTCTCGAAGGGTAGAGGGATATATAGAGCTATGGGTTGCCTCCCTTTCCTTACTCTGCTTTTGAGGTGTTGTCTTTTCTATTACTACTCGAGTGCTGCTACTACCTGTACTACTTCTACCCCTACAAACTCTATCTTGGACCTTTGCGCGCAAGTAGTTGTGGTTGAAATACTTTGTCCATTTCTCCATTGCTAAATCCATCTCTTTTTCTTTGCTTTTAGGTGCCTTTCCTTTGCTATACGAGCTGTGTAAGAAATTAGTACAAGAAAGATTTCATTTGGTGATGTGGGGGAGTTAGTGTTGGTTGATAGGTAGCTTATCCCGCAAGTCAAGTTTCAGGACCTCTCCAGTCTTTCCAAAGAGGAAATAGAGGATATTAGGGAGCGAGGTGTGGTCGTTATTAACAATGTCCTCTCGGAGAAGGAGTGTCTCGCAATGAAGGAGTCGCTGAAGGAGCATATAAAACGCAGCTCCTGGGCTAAAGATTTTCCCTCTCTACGACTTCATTCACTGCTTAAAGCTAAGAAATGTAGCTTTCCTTGCTGACTCACTGGCAGTCTACGAACTATACTGGTCCCTGGCACAGCGCGCTGCAAGAGCTCACCCATCCCTCATCGCCTCCCAGTGTTTCGTAAACTCCCTCTGGCACTCTTCGCTCCCGTCATCGATGGTGGACACCTCTGTGTCTCTGCCATACACCGACCGCTTCCGGATCCGCCAGCCGGGTGATGCGGGCTTTGCTCTAGGAGCGCACAGCGACGGAGGCAGTGTGGATCGCTGGGAGGATCTCGAGTATTCCCTCTGCTACGAGAAGATTTGGACGGGGAGGTGGGAGGAGTATGATACGTTTAACGCGGATCACAGGGTTCATGCAATGATGGATCTATACGATGGAGCAGGGAGTTGCCGGGTCTGGAGGAGTTGGCAGGGTTGGGTAAGTCCCCCTGCACCCTCTCTCTTCCCACTCGCCTAGTGTGCTAACCAGCTCCAGCTCTCTCTGTCGACAACATCCCCCGGCGAAGGAACCCTCCTGGTAAACCCACTGCTAAAGCACGCAACGGCATACACAATCCTGCGCCCCTTCTTCACCCTCTCCACCCCCCAGCAATCAGCACAACTCCTCACTTCCCAAACTCAGTCCAGGGGGCATGTTAGGAGTTCAACAATTCAACGCATCCTCACCTCCACCTCGACGATGTGATGACGCATGTGCTTCGCATCTCGCCGGGCGACTACGTCTTCTGGCCCTGTGACACCATTCATGCCGTGGATCAGGTGGACCAAGGCGCGAGCG
>QOVD01001188.1:0-16175 GCA_003521225.1 Tuber microsphaerosporum
CCCCCCCCCGTCTATGGCCCCGAACGGCCTCCCGTAAATTATTTTACCCCTTCCGGGGCCCCATTTTTCTGCAATTCCCTGCTGCAGCTTCCAGCTTCCAGCTTCCATTTTCTTCTATTCTGGTTCAATTGACCTCCAACCTTTAACTATTCCCTATTTTGCTGCTTACTCGTATGTACCCTAGTTTCCATTGATTTCAAGATGGGGATTCTAGATCTTCCAGCGCCATTCTCTATTCATCTAGTATTTATGCTGCCAAAGCAGTCGTGATAGTCCGAGTCTCTATGGCTAAAATCATACGCCCAGAATCATATGCCCAAAATCATACGCCAAGAATCATACGCCCAAACATACGCTAGATGCGATTAGTTGGTTACTCTGCAGAGTCGATTACAGGGCTCAGGTTAAAGTTAGGGTTGATCGTCTATTTATATAGATCATCAGAGCCCTATACAATATAGTGTTGCCAGAGTTACATTCCTGGAGCAGAAGAGATAAAATACCCAGCCCCCTTCACGAAGGCCATAGGAAATACCTAGATAGAGAACATTTCAAGAGAAGGTCATTCTCGTTGAAAACAAGAGTTAATTGAACAACAGAAAGTAAAGATAATTCCTAGACATGCTTGGGCCCACCACTCTCACTAGGCCCAGCTCTGGACCTGCCACCACCACCCCCAGATCGGGTCCGGACTGTACGAGTCCAACCAGTCCCACTACCGCTTCCGGCGTGCCGACGGACTCCACTAGTTGTAGTCCAACCACGTGCACCAGGCCGCCTAACCGGGGTGCTTGGGGTATTACCACTGCCACCAGTTCCACACGGCTCTCCTCCACCACTATGTGAAGTAGTGCCTCTCGCAGCACCCCTAGCAGCACTCCCAGCACCCTGAGCAGCACCTCCCGTATTGCCTCCTCCAGAGCCATCATTCCCACTCCTATTGCCTCCCCTGCTACATCTCGCACCAGTTGTCCCAGCACCACTCCTACTGCTCCTGCTGCCTCCTGTCACAGCCCCTCTATTCCTTCCCGGATTTCCTGCTCTACCAAATGCCCTAACAGCCCTCGTACTAGTACTGCCACCAGCTCTACTAGCAATTGCAGCGCCACTAAACAAGCGACGACGCACAGCAGGGCGAGGGTTGTCACTGGGGGCGCTATCCTCGCTATCACTGTCTTTTCCCAGAGGTGGGGGAGTGGGAAGCGGAAGGGTAGGTGGTGGTGGTTTGCGTCCAGGAGGGGGGGGTGGTGGTGAGCCGTCATCCTGATCCTCATTGCGTCTATTCTCCTCCTGTGTAGCCCGATCAGGCATCCCAGCCATGATGTGCATGACATCGTCAACTAGCCTAAGGTCCTGAACCAAAAGGGTAATGCGACCAGCATGTGCCGCACCCAAAGCACCAGCTATAAGTAATTAATTAGTAAATTAGATAATTATGTTAGGATAGGAATTCAATATATCCGTCATAGTCAAGACCAAGAACTCCTCCACCGCAACCTGAAGGCATTCAACGGCAGACCTCTGCCAGCGGAATTGTTGCTCCAGTGTCAAACCTGCGACACTCTCTTGGCAAAGACAATAGAAGCGGGCCTTAGGGATAATGTATCCCCCATCCCGGCGGTACTTCACAATCGCCGCCATTGCGACCCTGCCGCTAGGATACCGCCCGGGCCCCTGTACCCCATCAACAACTCTCCCCGCTCTCTTCCGACCAAGATGCCTAGTTGGTGCCCCACAATTGCCACCACCTTTGCTGTCCAAGATACTCTGATTTGTGCGACACTTGGGAGGCATTGAGCAGGTGTATTTCTGTTTTGTTTGATGGAAAAGCATGTGAAGAGGATGAAGGAGGGTGACCGGAAATATGGGAGGTTGTGTGGGCTTCTGAGAGTTTGACAGAGAACGATCGGGGGCATGTGAGCTGGTGACTATGCCAATGTAGATTTGTGCGTATGTGGATTTGTGAGTATCTCGATTTGTGCGTATGAGGATTTGTGCGTATGGGTATTTACCTATTGCTTCCCTAGTAGCTAAGTCATGATATTACGGCTTGCTAAGAGGAAGATGCGTGTTGGGGGAGATGGAGGTAGAGAGATATTTTATACTGATTGGAATAAGGAGAGTGAGCGATTTCATGACCTGTACCTTTCAAGCCACCTCATCATATAGTTCAAGGACCCCCTGTAGATTGATTCATGATGCCTAGTTAATATGTACACAAGAGGTAGGTTCATGGAGAGTGGGTATATATGTACACTTGAATTGTACAATGATCAAAGTCAAGTAAGACTCTAACCCAAAGCCTACTGAAACACAGCTTGTACAATTCCTTCCTGATACCAATTCCTTGAAAATTGCGTACGAAAGGTAGTATATGTTCCAGGATATTATACATTCCCAGTTTGGGTATCAAGTGTACAATCACTACCACTAAAAGAACCTATAGTATGCCAAACCCCTTGAGTGAGAACACCAAACACACAGTTTGCTTCCATGATATGTTTTCTATGACCGGGGGGAAAGTCAGCAGCGGATTTGAATCGGGGAGTCATTCATACACACCAGTTGCTTGCTAGGCCTCATGGTTAGCCCTGTGTTGTGGGGGAGGGCTCGACGCGTTACTTCAGGTTGACCGTGACGATGCTTTCAAGAGGTTAACTTAGACCCACTTTTTGCTTTTAAGAGAGGCCAAACTGCCCCTTCTTTCTCACCACCCTCTCATCTTCTTCCTCTCCACGCTCCCTCAATCAACACAACATAGAAGCCGCTCTGCTCTTCAACCCTTATCGCACTTCCTCCTTTTCACACATCAGCAAGCAAACTCGGCCGTTAAAAAAAATGGCATGAGGAAGAAACACCTATTTCTCTTGTCCCGGTGCTGTTGCTATAAGCTCCTCCAACATACCTGTCCCACCCTAACTGCCTCCCCTCTGTTCTTGGCCAGACTGGATAGAGCCTAGGACAAAAGCTGCAGCGCATATAACCTGTCACAAAACACCAATAGTAAGTTAGTCCTCATCTTTGCATTTGCCATTCCGTTATTTGCCCTACATTACCTCCGAATCATATGCCCAAAATGATATGCCCTAAATCATACCCCCAAAATCATATGCACAAACTAACCGCGCTGAACAGAATACCCAGTTCCCTAAGAAATGCCTTCAGCTGATAAGTGGAGACCCCTCAGGCTTCCGGCGGGCGCTTTAGGCCACTCAGTTAATCCTGAAACGATCCGCCGGAATGAGCATAGGGCGAGCCTCACCCCTTTAGAAACTGCCTTCGAACGTGCACGGGAAAACGGAGGAACTCGCCAAATACAACACCGTGATTTCGTGAGAAGATATGATGAGTACCAGGCGCTCAATAACGAGACCAAAGCTGAGGTGGATCGGGAGATGATTGCGGATGAGAATGCGGTCCTAGAGCAGGAGCATCAGGCATTCTTGGCGGATTAGTGACAATACTATCCAAATCAGTTCAATGAGAATGGCTCCCCACTTGCGAACCCGCCAATTCCTATTGAAGTTGATACCCCACCTAATTCGCCACCTCCATCTGTGAATCCGTCCACAACATTGCAGCCTGCGGCTCCAATGAAGAACCTGCTTGATCGTGTAACTAACCGATCGAGAAGTTCGTCAATAGGGTCTGCACAGCTGCCTCCACCTCCTTACCCTTCAACTGCTCCCCCCAACCCTCTAACTCGTCGGGGGCGAAGCCATTCATTCACAATGCATGAGGCCGCGGGATCTTCTGTTAGTGCTAGTTTTGGACCAGCTTTGGGGTTGGCGAGGGCTGCTACCTTTGCGACTGGTAGCACGAGGGAGCCTATCTCAGGGCGCACCAGGTTTAAGATAAGAATGGGGAGGCGAAACTCTGGCGCTAATAATCCACAACCAGGTAATTAATTTTTAAACTCTGTCTAGTCGGCTTTGGATGCTCTTCCTAATATTCAGACTTGTTTAGCCCAAACAGATCCCTCGATTCCTACTGGCGGAGAAGACCGTACTTCTGAATACTGGTTGACCGCGGATGATATGGATCGGGATTTGGATATGACGGTCTGAGAGGATGAGCTCAACAAAAAGGGTAGACCTTTGATTGACTGGGTTAAGCCAGTTGAGTGGCTTTTGCCCAAAGCAGAGGTCTACGAAGAGAGGGAGAAGGACGAAGAGAATGAAGATATCAATTTCATCGACCTGTACCAGTCTGATGAGGAGCATAGCAATGGCTGGGAGGATTCTGATGAAGTCAACGGGGAAGAGAAGACCTATGAGGATGAGAATGAGGACGACGGCGACGACGACTACGAGTACCTGGAGGAGGCAGCAGAGGAGCAGGGCAGGTCTCCTCACACACTTAGCAGCACACAGGGTAGGGATGTCAATATGATAGAGGCAGGGGAACCCTCTGGCTCAGGTTTGGGAAGGACGAGGCAGGACCCCGATCGTCCTGACTCTGCATCTTCCTCCAGTCAGCCTTACGGCCAGGCGGCAGAAAACCGTTTCCCTGCTAGCATTCGAGTGATTGGAGAGAAGCTGCTTGGGCGGGCTATGACCCCCAAGGATTTCTTGACAAGCTCAGAAGATCAACAGGACAGCATTCAACACATTGTCACCATGAGAAGGCGCTTATTTGCTGGCAACGCTCATCTCATCATTGATCTCGAGGCAGCTGCTAGGGAAGACGCCGAGGAACAAGGAATTGACTGTGAAGACATGGATAGAATTGATCGCGAGATGGATAGAGAAGCTCTCCTTAACATGTCTCTCCAGCAATTCCCTCACCGTGTGAAAAAGGAGCCCCGAGGATTAAGAGTTTCTACTTCCCCCTATTTCTCCTCCTGTCATCCCCTGGTTTCCTTCCCTACTCCCGCGCCTAAGTTTTATATGTCTTGCTCTTCTTATCTTTGTCCCCTTCTTACCTTGCCCCACCTCCCCATTTATCCCGATCATGATTTCCTTGCTTTGGATTCAATGTTGGCCTATCTCTTTTTCTCTCATGTCTGACAAGTACCTGGCTACTTTCCCTTATTTGGATTTTTGCTCGGCCTTCTACATTTTCTACTTCTTTTTATGCCCTGAATTTCAAGAGTTGACACTCTTTTACAATTTAATATCTTTTATTATGGTCTCTAGCTCTTAAACGGATTCCGCACTTTCTTTTTTGTACTAAGATTTAGTGAGCTGGATTGCTCTTTGCAGATTAATGGGATAGTAGTCTAGAAGCTAGAAACAATCTCTCACAATAATAAGCCCTGGGCTAGATTAACATTGCTCATGATATATATCGCAGTAGTTGCTTTGGCCTAAATCCATACGCTCAAATCCATACCCTCAAAGCCACGCGCCCAAAGTATACGCCCAAAGCATACTCCCAAAGCCATACACCCAAAGCATAAGCCAAAAGCCATACGCCCAAAGCATACGCCCAAAGCCATACCCCCAAAGAATACGCTCAAAGCCATACGCCCAAAGCATACGCCCAGAGGCATATGCCCAAAGCGGCATACCCAAGACATACACTTATCACGCTTTCCCTAATCTCGATGATCTATCACACTTCTATATGTGCCTTCAAATTTTCTGAATTTGTTTATACCAAAACCTGTTTGGTTGCCGTAAATAAGCCGCTTCACACCGAGATAATTTCTATTGTGTCACTCCATATGGCAAGGTACGACTTTACACCCATTGTCATACCCTGAAAGACATATACCCAAGACCATACGTCTAAAGACATGTACTGATTATGTTTAATTGGAATTTAAACTCATATGTGTGAGAAAACAACCAAGAATATTCCTTTGGAGAAGCTAATCTCAACAGTTTGCAGGGTAGACTTCTACCTCAGAATCACAATCAGAATCCACAATCTCATAATGCACTAGACCCATAACAACACTACAACTCGTACTACTACTACGCATCATTTTCATTGAATGTACGGTTGCACGGATATAAATTCCTGCCCCGAGGGCAGCAAGGATACCTTCGTATTCTTCATCATCAGAGTCCGAGAACCCAGATACAATCTCCTTCCGCTGCAGCTCCACATTCTCCGACTTGCCCTCATCTATCTTGACTCCCAACCAATATATCTGACCCAAGACTGGAGTATCCATTCCAGCCTTCGCAAAATCCATCATATCTGCCCGATAGTTGTATAAGCAAAGCGTGAATATTGCTCAGTATTTGACTTACAGAAGAAGCATATGCCTCTATGACCCCAGGAAAGAGAGTAAGGATAAGGATGTGAAAACAAGGTTGGTTCCAGGTCGCTGGAGTTGTCTAGAGCACTTTGGGGAAAGCTCTTGGCTTCAAAGAAGCAATGGTTGGCTGGAGCATTCGCTTTGCACGAAGCCAGGGGAGTGGAACGATATCCAGCTCACTGTTACCCGGTATAGTTCGTCCGATGAAAATAGTATTCCTAATTGTGTCCATGATGTAAATCAATGACGGATATGTAGAGAGGTAGAGAGATAGTGCTACAGGATTAGGACAAAGAGGTTTGGTGGTAGGGAAATACTATAAAACGATTTCATCAAGGGCAGCCACTTATATATTAAGCCAATCTATACAATATGTGATAGAATACAATCAAATAGGATATCCCTTGTAGAAAGGCCGAAAAGTCGGGATGCAGAAGCTATCGTTAAGAATCTGAGACAGGAATTAAGTGCCAGGTTCTTTTTCCCTTTATCGCACAATGGCCTAAATCACACTGCTGAAGATTTCTAAGCTCGAGACCCGACCCTTAATCTCGTACCCTAACTCCAATGCCTGTATGATAGCCCAGGATTCCTGAGTCCCAAGTTCCAACATTCCAGCAATCCTCCGACCTCTAACTAATTTGACTCCCTTCCCACCATTTACCCACCCAAATCCACACAGCTTAAGCTCGTACCGCTATCCTATCCGTGGCAACTGGCTATTAGTCCAAGGCTTCTCTATATCTGATAATTAGTATTAATAGTGCTACTAGGGGGTATGCATCTGAGCCTTGACTCAGATGGAATGCAGAAAAGGCTGACAGAAGAAGAAGCCGGCCTTCATTCTGCCAAAGGAAATAGTGTAAAGGGTGATGGATTCGTCAGGGCCAAATATCAAGGTCTGAAAGTCCTCTGTTGGAACTTCCGCAATTGAGATAGTTGCCATTGCATTAGCTGTAAATAGAGAATGACCGAAAAGTAGGTAGTACTAGTAATAGGCTTGGTGTGATAGTTTTAGGAGTGTGGTTAGAGAAGGATAATTATATTGGACAATGCCTGACTCATATAAAAGGGTTATAATTAGGAATCACCTTTCATCACTCGAAAGGGCGTTGAGAGGCCAGGCTGCTATGTTATATATCAGCACTCAGTTCCTCCCCTTCAACCAGCTTTCAATCTTTCAAACAGCTTCAGGAAAAGTAGTACTGGTAGTCGCAAGTTCAATTAGAAGATTTGGTTGCCTTGTAGGGGCGAAGGCATTGTATGACAGCGCTCAATTAGTATTAGTCGACTCGGATAAAGGTTCAAATTTTGTTACACCTTATGGCAGCTTAAGAGGGTATACTGACCGTCTACCGGATTTGGACCGCCATAGGCCCAAAGCACAGCCGCTACACTGGCAAATACCATGATTCTCAATTCATGTAGCTCCTACCAAGCTGGGCTGTAGTGAACTGGTATTCAGAAAAAATAATTCATATGCAACTATGCACAACCCTACGCACAAATATTCATACCCACAATTCATACGCACAAAGATCATACGCACAATTCAAAGAGAAGGCACCAACACTCAAAGGTACATATGCAAATAAAGAAATTGAATCACAGAATACATGCCATCATGAGTGCTAGGCTTAACAACTAGGCCAGCTTCTTATATCCTTCGTTCAAATGCCCACTTTGGTAGTTCTTTTATAAAAAAGTATGAGTTCCAGTCTACAGACCTCTACTACACGAACGGTCAAAATTGCCTCCACTCAATGTCCTCACAAGCAGAATCTTCAATGACAGGCAGCCAACGGGGCTCCTACACCAATGGTGTAAGAAGCCAAACATCCTTTCTACAATTTCACGAAAGCCCTGCACGAGAACCGTCTCCACCTTTATCCCTATTCTCTGTCAAATATAGTCCATACGGGAGCGAAGACCCTGTAACACCAACTTCAAGACCCCTGATTGGTGTGGCTCAAGCACCCTTTTCAAGTTCGACAAGACCCTTGCACTCCGATCTGGTCTTACTATCCCCTGGAAACCAAGATCATGCTCGGGATATGCTCCATCCAGCAGCCGCCCCTTTGCCAGCAGCCGACAAAAATCCATTTAAGATATTTGGAAACTTTTATCTCTATGCCGAAGAATATCATATGAGTTGGATGGAGTGGTAGCAAGAGACACCAGGATATATAGCATATACTGCAAAATATACTGGAAAGAATAAGATAATATGGAACTCTGATCTTAGAGGAGCAGAGATGTGTAAATACTTTGAACAATGTGCAGACCGTTTAGGTGGTGTTATCAGCACACCCCGAGTAATGTGCATTATGTGCAGAAAGGTTCTAGCTCATCCGAGTGGCACAGGTACTAGCTCGATGCATGACCACAATAGATCCTCCGCTTGTCAAATATCCAGAAAGTTTAATGGATTTGATACTCAGGCTGGAAGTTCAGGCAGTACAGATGTTTTTACGCTCTTGCCAAGAGGCACTAAAATGGGAAATAGATGTAGAATTATCGATCTTGCCACACTTCCAGGATTCAATCAACACGATTTCGAAGAATACGTTCTCTAGGCTTTCCTTGCAACCAATCTTGCATTTAATTGTTCTAACAACAGTGCCTTTCATTGCACCTTCAAGTACCTTTGTCCCAGTGTTGATATCCCCTGCCGGACAACATTGAGAAGACATTTGAAACGGCTTGGCGACTCTACATTTGACAATATTAAAACAGGTCTACCAACAGAGGGAAAGATTTCTCTTGCTGCAGATACCTGGACTTTGCCAAACAAGCTTGCGTTGCTGGCAATTGTGGCTTATTGGATCTCCAATAGATGGCAGATGGAAGAATTGCTGATCGGGTTGGAGGAGATAAAGGGGTCTCATACTGGGGCTAATATGACAGGGATAATTGATGCGGTCCGAGTCACATATGGCATTCAGGATAAAATCCTTGGTTTCACCACCGATAGTGCAAGTAATAACCGAACGCTGGCGGAAGCCTAGAACGAAGCCTGGAGTTTATCATCAGTTGAATGGTCTCAATTTGAAAATCATATTCCCTGTATGGTGCATGTTATTCAGCTTATTCTTGGCGCATTTATGAGTTCAATCAAGGTCAAAGCGAGGGATGGTCATATGCCGTCTGGCTTTAAGGCAGATTATATCGAGAAGGTTACAAGATTAGAAAATGGCTTTCACAAGACAATAGAAAAGGTAATTTCCTTGCTGCCTGATCCCGACGTTGATACCTAGGACATACATGCCAATTCATACGCACAAATGCATACGTACAGATTCATACTCCCATCATTCCTAGATGAGATATCGTTAGTCTGTGATAATGCTAACTAAGTTGTATGTGCACTAGCATTGGAAAATGAGTATTGCAATTAGAGCTTCACCTCAGCGACGGCAACACTTCCTTGAAATACAGAATGATAGGGTCAAGATCCCAACCACACTCCTCTATGATGTCCAAACACGATGGAACTCAAGTCTAAATATGTTAGAGAGATCTGTACCGCTACGGGAATTCACAAAGGACTAGTTACAAACCTTTCCTGAGTTTTCGCCTCTGTAGTCAACCCCAGAAGATTGAAAGCAGGTTGAATACATCATGGAAGCAGTTCAGCCCATACGGTTTTGGACATTGTGGATGTCAAAAACACGTGGGGTTACAATTCATCGGGTTTTTCAGGTGTAGCAAGATATCTTTGATCATTTGGAAATGCAAATTGCAAAGTTGGAACGGAAGCGAATGCAATGGAAGGTTGATATTCGTGAAGGTTTAATGAAGGCCAAATTAAAGGCGGCTGCTTAATATCGTAAAACAGAAAGCCCTAGAGGTCTTTTGTTCAGCATTGGCACTTGCCTGAATCCATATTGCAAACTTAATCAATTTCGTGAATGGGATTTCGATAATGCCAGTGGCGAGGCTGTGTATGAGAAGTCATATAAAAAGAGGTTCATAGCGTATTACGATCTTTACTATGCCCCAATGAATGATCAGGGCCCTGATGCCCCAATTCCACGGAATGGTCTAAACAGTCGATCTAAACAGCTTCACCAAAATGACAGAGAGCAATTGCAGTTAGTGAGGCACTTGCTTACATCGAAAGCGATTCTGAGATTGAACCTCCTGTACCGGTAACCAAAGACATAGATTCCACGCATGAGAATCGCCCAGCTTGTATTTTTTATGAGGCAAATATACTGGAGTGGTGGAAGGTTAATGCTGCGAGATTCCCCAATTTAGCTCGAATGGCTAGGGATATTCTCGCAGTCCAAGGAGGTAGTATTGAAGTAGAGTGGGTGTTTAGCATGGCAAGAGATGTGATTCCGTATCGTCGCTCGTGACTAAAAAGCTGTATAATTCAAGCATCAATGCTGTTGAAATCCTACGAACATGAAGAATTACGACAGGAGCTAGCTTGTCATCAAAGCGAACGGGAAGCAGAAAACCTTGAAGCAATAGCTGCACTGGATGATTACCGTTGTTGGGCTGATAGGAAGGAGGAAGGTACGGAGGCGGATAATGGTTGTATCTCCGATGATGATGAGTCACACAAGAAGGATAGAGCATGGTCTTTTGTCGATCAGGATGGCAGACGAGCATTGGGAAGAGGGCCAAGGCCTATACTCCCTGATTGTCGCTTGGTTGAATCTCGATAGGCACGCTCACCACAGTCTCACAGGCAAGATGTTGATAAATTGGCAGGCTCCGAAGAATGAAGTGATGACAAAAGTATTTGGGATAGTGGTGTTAACATGTATGTTGCAGCAGAGACTGAGGAAGAGGAAGGATCTGGATACGAGAGCCTCAGATTTGTGCAGAAGCAATTAGTGATCTTGAAAGTAACGATGAACTAGACAACCCAAATGTTGGCCATATTGAATGTTTAGTTGGCCATCAGGAAGAAGTTTGTTCCGAGGGGGAGGCCCTACTAGGAAATGCTGCTTCACTTCCAGTACAACGAGTCCTCCGGGGAAGGGGCCAGGCAGATGCTAATGCTGCCATTAGGGCTCCAACCAGAAAGCGTACTGGAACCGGTGGGAAAGAAAAGAAAAAGTCCTGTTTCAACTAGGGTAATTTGGTGTAAAATAGTTATGAACTCAAAGAGTGTCAGGGCGGGGGGAGTTGGGGGGGAGTTGGGCGAGGCTCATTTGAAATCATACGCCCAAAATCATACGCCCAAAATCATAGGCACAGAAAAATCATACGCTCAAAAATTAAAATGTCAACAAGTACAATATGAATGAGATCATACTTGCTTTATTCTTAAAATAATACCCTAGACTACGGCGGGTCAAACGGACCAGGAGGGCAGTTTGGCAAAAGTGCCTGGCAATGGCAGACTATAAGGAAATTGGTTTTCCAAAGGTAGGGTAATAGAAGTAGAAAATGAAAGAAGTTAGGTGAGGCCTTTTTGTTTTTATTTCTCCTTGCTTGAGCGCTCTGCCATCTCCTTGCATGAACACTCAGCCATCTCCTTTGCGTGAGTGCTCAGCCATCTCAACTGTCTGGCTCGACTCTGCTCCAGTCAGCCAACAAACCTCCAAATATCAGGTACTCCAGAGAAGGTGTTGAACGTAGTTCTTCCCTTGGATGGTAATGTGTTGAGCAGTAGCTCTTTCTTATCATCCTGCCTGATTGGAATTTTGAATTTTCAACACCAAAATGGCGTTCTATTCCAGCAACGAGCTCGCACCGATGAGAACCAAAGGAGGAACGCTGAAGTCACTACCCTACCATCCTAAAGGAGAAAAGCGCAAAGTTAAAGCTCCTGAGGATGCCGATATTATCCCTCTTGAAAACCTTCCTTTCCACTGTCGTCAAGAAGAACAAGGATCCTCAGCCTCCTCTGATCGAAAGCTGGAAAAACTCTTCCCCAATCAGCTAAAGCTCGCCAAAACATTAATGGAGAAAGCTAAGAAAGCTCAAAAAAAAGGTCTAGCTGTGTTCAAGCACACCTTCGGCAGTACAGGTATGTTTGCCAATAAAGTCTTAAAGCTTGAAATAATGTTAACAAATGCTAAATTATTCAAAAAGGAAATGTAATCGAAGTCTTCCTCACAGTATACCACAAGGAGCCTCGGCCCCCATTGTCCCAAAGGCAGGCAACTCTCAAGAGTACCCAGAAGATGAGTGAAGAGTTTGAGAAAATCGATGTCGGAGAACATAGTTTCTATGTTGCGTTGGACAAGAACTTCGCAAAGATTATTGTCCTCTTTGGATCGGGGCTGAAACTTGTAAATGGCAACAAAATCGGTCAATACATTACGGATGAGCTTTGCTGGAACATCGAAGAGTATGTCAAAATCGTTCCGCCTGCACTCCCAAAGGATGCCTGATATACAGAATATGAGAAGTGGCTCATTTTGAACACTCACCACTGCTGGCCACTGTGGGCTTGAGCAGGCATTTACCACCAGGGGATCTGAATGGAACAAGCACATCATAGCAAGGAGCGTGTGTTAAGTCGTGATATTTCTGGTATCGGTGCTCAGCAGAAGGCAGTTAAATGTCGCCTATTTAAATCGCTAGGCGCATTAACCCGAGCACAAGGAATACCACTTGGTGCAGTCGATCGAGAGTGTCAACCAAGTTATCAGGAACTAGTTCAACATTGTCCGGATGATATAGCCAAGTTCTTCAAACCCAATACCCAGGAAATTTTCACTCTCCGAGCCTGCTTGGTTAATGTTATTACCGAGCCACAATTTGACTCTCATGATGTTAAAGGTGGATGGGCTGCAATGGGGATTCTCGGTATCGTTCGAGAAGGAGACTTTTGCATCACTGAATTGAAGAGAAGATATTCATATAAGCCAGGAAGTTTGAGTTACTTGCAAGCAGAGCGCTTTGAGCATGTTACTCTGCAGTGGTATGGCTATAGATACTGTTTTGTTGGAACTTGTCATGAATCAGTCAAGTTAGAACTCTCATACTAGTATATCCTGAATTTATATATTTGCTAACAAATTCTATCAGCAGAACGAGTACCTTGTTATTTGAGTATTTGTTGTGTCTGAGATATGAAATACTGAGAATTTGATACTCCGAGTCTATTCAGAATGTAATATCAGACCGATCTAGTGTTAGGATAGAACTATTCCACTGCACAGTATTCATAGCCCAACTCAATACCCTGTTTTACTCCTTGGATGTCTTAAGATGAGTTGCCTCCTCTTGCTAATATATTTAGACTTACTACTATTTAGTCATAGCATTTACAATGAGGTTTCCAGAATCAGGAGAATGTTAGCTCCTAACGAGGAGACCAGCTCTGCAAGGGCGATCTCACTGGCAGGTCGCTAGTCCAGCTAATTTAGCATTAAAAACAAGGCTACTATGTCATTTAAAGCACCCGGTTGTGTACTTCAATTACCGGCAAAGAACTTATACTAGCCAATAATCAAATTGCTCATTCAACCCAATGGTCGGATTGGACATTTATGCTTCAAATGATATCCTTCAAATGATATCCTTTAGGTCCCAAGCTCAAAGTGATAACCCTAAACTGCACCCTTAAAACCATACACCCAAAACCATACGCCCAAACCATACACCCAAAACCAGATGCCTGAAATCATACGCACAAAACAATACGCACAAAACCATATTCTCAGTATGATGCTCAGAATCATGAACACAGAATGGTAAACTTAGGGCCATACACTCAGAGCCATAAGTGCAGAATAATAGGCTCAGAATGATACGCTCAGAATGATACGCTCAGAATGATACTCTCAGAACCATAGCCTAAATTATGTTACTAGCATCAGTACTCTATCTAGAGTCCTAGATGGTGAATTGATTGCCCAATGATCATGTGCACTATTAGAATAGTTGAATCAGGATACTAAATATGCAATATAATTGGAGATTTGAAGCAAATATTTTTGTCACAAAAAACATCACTGATGGAAGAAAGTGGGGCCCCGCCCCGCCCCGTAATGAACACTACTTCGGCCCCTGGCCCAGACTCCATCCCTTACTTGGTAAAGAAGCGGATCCCCAAATAGTTTCCTAACCTTATTCCTCTCCTTTTGGCCACCCTCCTGGCCCACGGCCACCTGCCCCTCTCGCTGGAACAAGTTGATGGTGTAATCCTGAGCAAACCTGCCAAGCCCTCTTATGACACCCCGGCCTTGTCTTGAGTCATTGTACTCCTCAAGACTTTCTCCAAGATTCTTAAAAGAATCATTGGTTCTAGACTTGCCGGCGAGTCCAGGGCCCTCTCCCTTCTCCACAGGGACTAATGCGGCTCACTCCCTGGGATCTCCCCCTTTGACGCAGCAGCCACCTTGTCCCATGAGGTAAGTGTTCTACAAGCTGACCTCAAATTCATGGTGTCTACTCTGTTCCTCTACATTAAAGGAGGTTTCGACAATGTGGACGCCTCTGTCCTCACAATCCGCTTGGGATCCTAAGGGGTTCCCCTTTAGCTACAACGATGGGTGAGGTCATTCCTAGCTGATCGAACCTGTCCTCTACTCTTTCAAGGCTCCCCCCGCACCTCCCTCCATGTCTCAGTGGGCACACCACAGGGGCCACCAGGCTCCCCGCTTCTCTTCGTTATATACATTTCCCCACTCCACCTAACGGTCCCCCGCTCATTGGTACTCGTGTACTTAGACGACTTCGCAGTTCCCCTGTCCTCCACGTTGTACAAAGAAAATTTCTCCCTCCTTAAGGTGTATTATGGCACCCTGACCAGGAATGGCGCGAAACTTGGAATCCCTTTCTCGGTCCCCAACACAGAGCTCATTCACTGGCGAAACCCTCTGCAAAGGGGCCCCACCGTGCTAACCCCCATCCATTTGGGAGGGCACTCTTTCATCCCCCGCGCTGTCACTCAGGTGGTTGGGTTGCTGGTTCACACCCTCACTTTCTACTTCCCTCTACTTTACCAAGAGGCTGGCCCTAGCCAAGAGGGCCTTGACCATGATTAGTTCCCTAAGGTCCTCCAAGAGAGGAATCCCTGCCTTTCTTTGCCATCGCCTTACGATGGCAGTCATACGCCCCGTCCTGCCATACGGTGCCAACCTCTTTGTACCCAACCCTATTATAACGAATAATATGGAAGTCTTTTGGCGATGGGTACAAAGGTGGGTCACCTCATGTTTCTCTTCTACCCCTACGGGCATTCTCTCCTTCAAATCCTGCCTCCCGCCGGTCAGCCTCCTAGCGGCCCACCAGCGACCCCTGGCTGGCCTTTGGCTTTACTGCCTTTCACCCACAGCTGACCCCGCCGCGGCCAGGTTGCACCCTTCTCATCCCAGACTGGACGCCTGGCGTGCCCTAGACTCGGACCGTCAACATGCTTCAAGGCTTGACACCAACTATCTCCCCCTCCTCTGGAACACCCTCCGCACTAGGTGCAGAAAACACCTCCCTCTTGTCTAGAGTGTCCATGGCACATATCAAGCCCTTGACCGCTCCCCTTTCTTATCCACCGTCAAGGCTAAACTCCGCACCTCAGACAGGGTGCTCCCTGACGTCCTCATGTCGAAGGCCAATACTAGCATGAAGATCGCCCTCAGACGCCTCCTCCTCTCCCAGTGGGCCGAGGAGTTCGCCCCTCCACACTACTATACATTCCAACCCTCACATTCTCCGCACCCCTTCATCGGCCTCCCCAACTTCCCCGATGGGACAATCCACCTGATGTCGGCCGGCAAAAGCTACCTCGCAGGACATCCGTCCTGGGTCAACCACAATCTCCCCTCTGACTGCCAGCGATACCACGATGACACAGAAGACCTCCAGCATGCCATAGTGACCTGCAACACAAGGAGCGAAGCCAGAGCTCTCTTTCTCCCGAGAGACCTGTCCTTTGATTCCTTCTCCCTCATGTGGGGCTTGCCCTCCCTTCTCAAGGGTCTTTCCAATTTTATTCTGGCCACTACCACAGGTTTCCCGCCTGACATGCCCCCCTACCCCGTCCAACCGCCCC
>QOVD01001189.1:0-13813 GCA_003521225.1 Tuber microsphaerosporum
AGTGAAGCTGAAGAGCACGCATCGTGAGTTGTAGAGCTCGATTCAGCATCAGTAAATACTGTGGTTCTTCCCATAGTGCTGGAAAGCGCGGCGGAGAGAAATTGAAATCAGTAGGAGTGAACAGTGAGTTTGAGGGAGTTGTTGGGCGTTGTGCTCGACGGACACGAATAGAATCTTTTGTTTGGGTGTTTTCCTGGGTAGGAGGCACCGGGACAGCGGGTGATGGTGACTCCTCAGGACTACTGTGTTTTCTTCTTTTCTTTCTTGCCTTTGGCGGTCTTGGTCTTAGGATTCGATCGCTGGACTCCATTCTCTTTGGGTTCGGATCCCCACTCTCGTGTGTAAGGACAGATACTGTACACCTGTACCTTGTACTGTACAGTACAAGCGCGCCATCCAGCCTGTGGTAGAGTGTTGTAGAAGCACTGCCGTGAGGACCTGAACAGGGGCAAAAAGCCACAGAGGGGAAATGTCTAACTACCTTAGTGTACTTTAATTTGTTTTTCAATCGGGTACTCGTACTGGCAATGGCGGTCTGCTAGACTGAAGCGGCACCCCCATGAACAAATGGAAGTTACTGCCGGTATAGAAGCCACAAATCAGAAACCTTATCAGCGACCCCCTAGGCTAAGCTTAGGGAAGGAGCAGAGAGAGAGCTCCGGGCTAGCATATAAATGTATGAAAAACGATCTGGACGGCTAATTGAGGGCTGGTTTGAATAACAATACACAGAATCACCTCTTAGGACGGTGACGGTTGGACAAGAGCTACAGCTAGGTGATCGTTGGATCGAGCCAGTACAATCCATCGAGGTACCAGATCCGATGTATAAAAATCTGAAAGGGGTTAGGTTGGCAAGAGAGTATGGTGGGGACGTGGAGATGTAGGTGAAAGCGATATCAGGGACTTTCTGGTAGCCCTATCTAGGTGCTGGTGCACTGGGGTTGCGCTACTGTGCTGCGGCGAGGGGTGAAGCCATTATGGCGCAGTATCATAGGAGTCCTTGGCGGGGCGGTACTGACCGTACTGTACCGTAGAATCTCAAATAATTGAACCTGGCGCTAGGACGTTGGAGTTGCCTTTGTTGGTAAGGCCTGACTCTTTTTCCTTTTTTTTCTGTCTTAAGTTCGGCTGAGGGAGTCAGTTTTCGCTGTGCGCTCGCCCCCCCTATCCAAGAGAGGGAATTTCAGACGTCTTAGCGCGAGGTTCAATTATTTGAGATTCTACAGTATGGTAGTTGCTTGTCATCGTTGGATGTCGCTCAGTCATCGGGGGTTACTATCAAATAGGCAGCATCTAATAGATCCGGAAACAACCTCGGCTCTCTCCGGACTCCCACGGGGCCTTGAACTTATCGACTACGGCCTGTTTTATAAATCGGGCTGCCGGTATTCATTTTCCCCCCCTTAGTGCTATCACATTTACTATCTTATTGTGGTAGTCTACATTCCGGCATTGGTATTATACCCCCAACGCGGCGGCCGAACTGCAGAAACCTGAATAATTGAATTCGTGAGCTATGTATTCAAAAGCCACCTTCTCTAGAAGATTGGTGAAAGATGTGGTAAAAGCACAGCTCTTTTCCCTTTTCTGAGATAGAGAGAAGTGGAACCGGGGGGCCTCGACGGGAGAGGAAAGCCCAACGACAAGGCACACTGTCCAATCATTCGTTATGGTATGTGGATACTGGAACGAGCCCCCCAAGTAGCCAGCACGACCAGCCTAATTAAAATGGAGCTCGTAGGCTTGTGAAGGCTCTTCGAGAGAGTTTTCGTCGGGTTATTACAATGAGGCGGAGTCCGCTGCTCACAGTAGGGGGTTCTGGTCTTGACCATAGACCGGGGATTCTGGTGGCTACGGTATGATACGTGCGAGATTTTACAATGCGAGTATGACATCCTGTGATACAATTCGATGCCCTAGGATATAGAAGATACGTCCTTGGTTGTAGTGATTGGGCAGCAAACGGGTCCCTCTGGTCCCACTGAGCTGGAACACCTCGCGAGGTAATCTAGCACTCGAGCGCCCAAGTGTCAACCTATGATAAGGACGTTTTTATGCACTTGCACTCATTGATTCGACCGCGCTCTTGACATACGGTCTAAAGATAGCACAAACTCGCACACTGGAGTCAAAAAAAGAAAGGCGAGACAAGAGAAGATAGAAAAAAAGAAAAGTATCTAAACCGGACAAGCAAGTGGCCATATCACATTCCGATTAATCCGGACCTCCGACTCAATCTTTTAACCCTGACCGGGAACTCGGGCTTGCGCTTAGGATGAGGAATGCTTAACGACCTTGATGACAACTTGCACACAATCCTCCACTTGCCCAACTATCACCCGCAGAAAAGTTTACGACATCAGCACCAATTACCCAACTTCCACAACTAAACCTACAAGATGCGGGGGAGCGAGGGGGATAACTTACACCCACTCTGCACATAAATTCTCCAATCTACTCCGCTACCCTTTGCGCAAACCCTCCTATTTCCGTCGGGCCCCAGCTCCAACTGGACGGCGTTAGTATTCTGGTCACATCCCTGATACCCACCCCACAGCACCGTCGGTTCGACGTTCGGCAGCGTGGCCGGGAAATAGACCTCCTCAAGGCCGTAATATTCGCTTGGTCTAGTATACGCAGGGATCGGCTCGGGCACTTCCTGGGGCGGGGCGTAGTAGAGTTTCTGCGAGGTTAGGCGGAAGGCGGCGGGAGGGAGGGGGCTGCCGCGGTAGACGGTCATCGCGTGCTCGACCGGTCCCGTGGTTTCGTCCCTAAGGGGCGTGTAGTCTATTGCCCGGTTGTGTAGCCAGTGGGACTTGTTTTGGATGGAGAGGGTGAGGGTTTCTTCGAAGCTGGTGTAGAGGATCGGATTCACGATGCAGGTTTGGCGGCGGGAGAGGGAGGCGGCACTGGTAAGGAGGGCGTAATAGAGGGTTAGGATGAGGGGGATGGTGAGCTTTTGGAAAACCATTTTTGGTGATGTTGCTGCTTTGTTTGAAATACCGGTATGTTTACTTGGAGCTGTCGAGGTATTGTCTTTATAGGCAAGTAAGCTAGGGAAGAGGGGAGGATAATAGGCTATTGAGCTTCTCTGCGCTGGATAGCTGAAGAGCAAAGAATTGTGCTTCGACAATTCGACCCTTTTATCTTGTTTCCGCTTCCACCTCTAAGACCACTTGACTATCTCCTCGTATCCAGATCGATCACTACCACATGCCAAGAGGTAATTCACATCACTCATCACAAACTTCTACAAATCGCCACTGACTCCTCCTTCCCTAGAGTCTTTCAGCAAAGTTCCAAAAGTGCAGTGCTACATCGTAGCGCGTTTATTCCCTGTCCCTTCGTCATTCACTTGGACACAAAGGAGCAGTGTGTACAGGTACTACTCCCTGTACACAGTAACGTGATCACACTGTCTACTAATTTTCTCCGAGCCCGGATTCTTGATTCTGTTTGTTGGGGGTGTCAAGACGGGTTGTAGAGTACCGTACGAGGGCCAGGGAAAAGTAATGGTGCTCGAGTGCTCACACATAAAATCGGCGCAGTAGCCGCACACCCAAGGAACATGGCCCTGAGAGGATCTCTATCTCCTTTGCCCCAGTTGACTCCGAACAAACATAATTGATGGGGCAGATGAATGGCCCAATTCAACACATCTAGCGAAAATAGCTCTCCCTAGGCTCTGGGCCCTTGTTGGGTAGTGGAAGGAATGTTCTTCCAGAAGAGCTGGTCGCGACTAACCAGTAATTTTGGCCAAAATCAGCATTAACACCCTTGCTCCGTACTACTCTTCGATGCCCAACCTTTGCACAACGGTAGCGGTGCGGAATGGACGAATCAGGAAACGATGTATTGCAGGTTTGTAGAGCTGAAATTCCAATCTTAGGAAATGGATGCGCGATGAAATATTTCGCCAAATCGGGAATAAGGGACGAGAAACCTTCTTGGACTGGACCGGAATTGGTTGGATAATAGAATGGAAATGAACGTTGCTATAAGAACTGAGAATCTTGGAGGGACTCGGGAGTTGCCTCTTCTAGTAGGGCTTGTTCGATCTTCCCTTTATTTGTCCTAGCAGAGAGCTGAAAGAGAATCATTTCGCTGCTGTTCCTCTCCTTAGTCCAAAGGGGGAATTCTAGACGTCCTACTTGCCGCTGTTTTTACTGTAGAGATTTATATGCACGATGGTAGTGTTGTGCTATTCAGTACAGTACCAGTATGTTAGTGGCGAAAGGAGTGCTTGGCGCATAGTCTTTGATGCCATACTATACTTGTATAAGAGCTAGAATACTGGTGATTAAACCTCGAGCAAGGACGCTAGGGTTGCCTCTCCTAGTAAGGCTGGTCTTTCCGCTTATCTCATCTGAGGGCTGAGAGTCGGCTTTTCCGGGGTGATTCCCCAGCTTTATCCAAAGAGGGGAATTTTGGACGTCTCAGCGTAAGGTTTGTTTATTCGAGCCAGCCATAAGGGGGGAGTCACAGTTACTAGAGTACCAACTACCGAATGGAGTTACCGGTAGTCCACTTGGACTTAGAACATCCTCCCGGGTGAAACCAATCAAACCACCCTCGTGTTAGAGTTGACGGAAGTGGATAGTGGACGAACAAAGATGTGTGAGTGGATGTGAAGGAAGGGTACGATGGAAGATTACAGAATATCCTTGTGATTTCGTTTTTTATGAAGTTGAAAGGTGATGAAAGGATTGACGGGTATGATTTGTGGACTTGTCTTTCTTTCCTTTATCATCATTATGGAGGCGTGCGGGGAAATGGGGTTATGCATGGAGTGAAATAGATGAGTGTGGGGAACGATGGTTAAGATGGTTTCCTTATAATATTATGATACTCTATATATTTTTATATTTTGTCTAGTTAGTTTAGATGATGAGAGCAAACGAAGTTTCTGATTTACCTACCCTTTAGTCTAGCCCCAGTCTAGTTCTAGTTCTTGTGTTCGCGTGTTTGACCGTTGCGCCTTTAGTCAGTCACCCTACGATAGCCCTCCCCCGATGCTGCGAGGGAGGTTAAATGCTATTCGTTATTAGCCCTCCATAGACATTAGGACACACACCAAGCTAGAATTCAGTCTACCCATGCAAAACCTATTCTATACTAATATCTTAATATTAGTGAGGTTTCACCTCACAGCCAAACGTTCAGCCTTCTAGCTGAAGTTGTGTTCCCCACTGGGCCGCTTGCACTCAAACGCAGGTAACTCAGGTGTTAGAGCACAGTAAATTTACAACCGAGTCACAATCCTGCTCTCCGATATCAGAAGGCAGCAAGCCAGCGTCACCATGCTAGCAAATACCTGCGCACTCCAATACCTCCCATCCTAGGACATGATGATGATCCACACAGCTCCATTAGGGGTGTCGGTCAGTGCTGCAAAGCTAATAGGGTGTTGTAGTTTTTAGAACACTAACGTATTGCGGTTTTGAAAAACTGGAGGGCTGAAAATCATTCCCATCCTAATACCAACTTTGCATAAACCTGTGAGAGGACTTCGGCGGTCCCTGGGAAGGGATTTGGATACCCGCCGCAGGGGCCCCGTAGAGGCGGACCCGGGCAATGATTCCACCGGACGAGTGTAAGCGAGTCTACATTTGGAATAAGGTTCCATTTATGAACGACTTCGGTATGAACAAGTTCATGGGGCTAATAGGTGAGTCATCAGCGAAGGACCCGGTACAACACATGCGAAAAAGCCGACACGTTTCATGATGATTAAGCTATTGGAGGTAAAATGGAGTAGTTAGGGCAAACATCAATACCGGTAGCCCTGCCAGGAACGGCTAGTCAACCCTAACCCTAACGACCACGGCAATTGGGTGGATGAGAAGACACTGATCCACATCTGTAACAGTACTTTAAGGTTCTAGAATGTCACTGCCATGAGGTCACACATAGGATTGTTAGTGTACTCCAATACCACTATAGCTCCCCAAGAGCATGAAAGAGGCAGGAACCGTTTGCTCCTTTTGTGGCCAAGTTAGTGGAGATCTTCATATACTTTCTTTTGTATTTTCTGCCAAACTTGAGTCAGGGATATCTGCCGATTCGGGATTTCTCCCCTTTTCGTTTGCTCTCTTGTAGTGTGAACCGAATGCCATGTTTCTGGCCCATCCTGCTATCTACCTGATGTAATTCCGGCATCGAACCGGAATATCCCACCATAGAAACTGTGATAATTGGAGATTGTAGTATGTAGTTCAGAATTCCCTACTTTAGAGAAGAGGCGAAAAACATTGTAAAAAAGCGCTGCCCAACTCTAAGAGACTTGTAAAGCTAAAAATCACCTTCTCTGGAAAATGGGCGAAAAATGCAACACAAACACAGCTCCTTTCCGTCTTCTGAGGCAGGCAAGAGAAACAAAACTACCGGACCTTACCGGGAGAGGAAAGCCCAACGATGTAGCACTGTACACTGCTCAATCATTCAAGTTGTTGCCCTATATAGGGGTCAGAACGGACCCCCTCAGTGACTAGGCTAATTAAAATGGCACCCGCCGGCTCATGAAGACTCTTTGAGAGGGCTTTTTCGGGGCTGTCAGGGTGAGGCGAAGCCCTATGCCCATATCAGGGTGTCTAGACTAGACTATAGACCGGTGATTCTGGTAGCAGTATGGTGCGTGCGAGGTTTTGCAATACGGGTATGACGTCACGTGATCCAGTTCAACCCCTCTGATATATGTAGGAGGCGAGTCCTTGGTCGTGGTAATTGAGAAGCAAACGAGTCACTCTGCCCTCCCTAACTGAACTGGAACACCTAGCGACACAATCTAGCACTCGAGTGGCCAAGCTTCAACCACACAACTCTAGAAGATTTTGGGCGGCAAATTATGGTAAGGGCTTTCTTATGCACTTGCACTAATTGGTTCTACTGCACTCTTGACATCCGGTCTAACGACCATGGAAGCTCGCATACAGGAGTGAAAAAAGAGAAAGGCAAGACAAGAGAAGACCGGAAAATGTAAAGTATCTAAACCGGGCAAGCAGGTGCCATATCACATTCCAGTCAATCCAAACCTCCGACTTAATCCTTTAACCCTAACTAGGAACTCGGGCTCACACTTAAGATGAGGAATTCTTAACGACCTTGATGACAACCAGCACACAATCCTCCACTTGCCCAGCTATCACCCGCGGAAAATTTTACATCAGCACCAATTACCCAACTTCCACAACTAAAACTACAAGATGCGGGGGACCGAGGGGGATAACTTACACCCACTCTGCACATAAATTCTCCAATCTATCCCGTTAGGCTTCGCGCAAACCTTCCTACTCCCGTCAGGCCCCAGCTCCAACTGGACGGCATTAGTGTCCGGGTCACACCCAGGATACCCGCTCCACAGCACCGTCGGCTCGACGTTCGGCAGCGTGGCCGGGAAATAGACCTCCTCAAGGCCGTTATATTCGCTCGGCCTGGTATATACCGGGATCTGCTCGGGCACCCCCTGGGGCGGGGTGTAGTAGAGTTTCTGCGAGGTTAGGCGGAAGGCGGCGGGAGGGAGGGGGCTGCCGCGGTAGACGGTCATCGCGTGCTCGACTGGTCCTGTGGTTTCATCCCCAAGGGACGTGTAGTATATTGCCCGGTTGTGTAGCGGGTGGGACTTGTTTTGGATGGAGAGGGTGAGGGTTTCTTCGAAGCTGGTGTAGAGGATCGGATTCACAATGCAGGTTTGGCGGCGGGAGAGGGAGGCGGCACTAGCCAGGAGGGCATAATAGAGGGTTAGGATGAGGGGGATGGTGAGTTTTTGGAAAGCCATTTTTGATGGTGTTGCTGCTTTGGTCGAAACACTCGTATAGTTACTTGAAGTTATCGAGGTATGTTTTTAGAGGCAAGCAGGCTAGGGAAGAAGGATAGGTAATAGGCTATTGAGCTTCTTCGCACTAGATAGTTGAAGAGCAAAGAATTGTGAACTAGCGTCAACAATCCGACCCTTTTATCTTGTTTCCGGTTCCACCTCCGAAACCACAAGACTGCCTCCTCGTATCCAAGTGGATCAGTACCACATGCCAAGAGGTGATCCACATCACTCATCACTAGCTTCCACAAACCACCGCTAACCCTCTTTCCATCTCTGGAGTCTTTCAGTAAAGTACCAAAAGCGCAGTGCTGCATCGTAGCGCGTATATTCCCCGTTTCCTATTAATTCCCTTAGACATAAGCGAGCATTGTGTACCGGTCCGCTCCTGGTACACAGTGATGTAATCACACTGCCTACTAATTCGCTCTGAACCCGTATTCCTAATTCTGTTTGTTGGAGGTGTCAAGACGGCTTGTAGAGAGCGCGGGGGCCAGGGACAAAATAGTGGTGCTCGAGTACTAGTTCATAGAATCTAAGTAGCAGCGGTACACTCAAGGAACATGGTCTTGAGAGGATCTCTATCTCCTCCTGGCCCAGTTGACTCTGAACAAACACAATTGATGGAGCAGGTTCCTGGCCCCTGATTTAATACATCTTGCAAAAAATAGCTCCCTCTAGGCTCTGGGCTCTTGTTGAGTAGTGGAAGGTGTGTGCTTCTAGACGACCTGGTTGCTACTAACTAGTGCTCGTACCAGGGTGTATCATCAGGGTAAGTGATCGGAAAAAAAGTGGTTGGTTGCGACCACTTTTTGCTCCAGGCTGGTACAACGGTAACAGTGCGGAGTGGACAAATCAGGAAAAGATGTACTGCAGGCTCGTACTCGAGTAAAGTTGAAGTTCCAATCTTAGAAAATGGATGCGCGATGAAATATTTCGCCAATCCGGAATAAGAGACGAGAAACCTTGTTGGGCCGGACTGGGTACTGGTATTGGTTGGATAATGGGGTGGAGAGAAGTAACGTTGAGCGGGCCTAAAAATAGCTTCCTCTCGTGTTCGTGAGGTTGCGCGTTTCGGTAAGAACTGAGAATCTTGGCGGGACGTTGGAGATGCCTCTTCTAGTAGGGTTAGTTGGATCTTCACTTTAGTTGTCCCAATGGAGAGCTGAAACATAATTTTTTTCACTGTTTCCTCCGTTTAATCCGAAGGGAAAATTCTGGGCGCAACTACTTGTCGTAGTTTTTCCGGTAGGGATTCACATGCAGCAGCGTTGTGCTATTCAGTATTGATATTTCAGTAGCGAAAAGAGTGCTTGATGCATAGTTTTTAATGCCACACCGTAAGAGCTAGGATACAAGTAATTGAACCTCGACCAAGGACGTTGGGATTCCCTCTCCTGGTGAAGTTTATGATATTCTTTTTATTTGTCTCATCCGACAATGCTCGATTATTACAGTTTTTCCGGCATGCTGCCCAATTCACACACCAAATAAACACTCCTACCCCGACATTGCAGGTAGAAGGCAACTCTCAATAATGACCCGACCCGCCGTCTGCCCATTCCTGCAGTACAGCGAAGGTATGATAATACTACGGCTTCCCACTGAAAACCACCCAGCAACCAAGTCTAAACCCTACCCAAAGCCCTTCCTAGCCAAGCTTCGGCCAAAAAAATCAATCAAAAAAATTCGCCGACCCACAAATCTTGGCGCTCCCCTCCCCTCAGCATAAATAGGCTCGCTCCCCCCGTCCCCCCTCTTCTCCCACCATGCGATTTTACTTCATAGGATCATTTCTACAGTAAATCGTCTCATCTGAAACTCTAACCAGAGCCACAGATTCTCCAACCTGGGGGATGACCACAATCTCCTCGAGGCCCAAGAGTGAAGTCTTTTTTAAACCTCCGCTTCGGCGGTGGTGGTGATGATCTCGACCCAAATTGCAGTTTTCTCTTTGGAGTAAGCGATGAGGGTGGGCCTCGATGGAAGTCTGACAGGTTCCGTCTATAGTAAAATTTGCTATGCTGTATTTAGTGGTAGGTTGTAGCGCATGTTTGAAAATGTACTGATGTTTTTTACGGAGTATAGTACAGTAGTGGAAAGAGCTCATCTTGGGGGGGTAAGGCTAATGAGGTTTTTGAAAGCTCGAGTATTCGGCAAACGCCTTCTTTTTCACTTGTGAACTTGATTCAGAAACACCACTCATCCCCTTCCAGCACTCATATTCCAGTATCAGCTTTCCTCTCCTCTCGGATCACCCTCCCGGACATTTGGCCAATATGCAAAAGTACACTCAGGATTAAAAACGGAGCATCGGTAGATTTATGAGCGGCTTTGATAGTTGTGGCTGTGGATAATAATCTATGTCTCTTGGGGAGGGAAGGTGTTGCCTTCACAATTCTAAATAACATTCATGGGAGCGAAATGGGGCTCGTAGAAACGGATAGACCCCGGCTACAGAACACCTCCGCCGACTCTGAACCAACCGATTATTTCCCGCTGAAATAGAACCCACCCTACCTAGTTAAACTCAAATACAATCCCCAATGATATTATACTTGACCCACCAGGGAAAATGTACTAAGTTAGCCAACATCAGCTGTAAACCCTCATCTCTCTTCTGCAGGCAGGAAACTTCCCACAGGAAAAGATTTCCAGAAAGTCATGAGAAGCCCGCGTGGGCTCCAATCATCGCCCTACTGTTACGAGCCGACCCCAGAAACAGTCTACGAACAATGAGATATACAGTGTATGTAGAGGATGATACTGTGCCGGAAGAAACCGATACGAGTACTATACTCCACAAGGAAAAAACATTTTCCGCAAAAACTCTCCCTCCTGGGCTGCTACGTTTTACTCCGACCTCCCGATCCCCAGTTCTCTGCTGAACCCTTTGGTATGGTAACTCAAGTTGTTATTGTACATGATGTCTGTCTTCCCTCACTTATATTCGGGTACCCTTGCTTTACTTTTGCAGGTCTCATTCGGTTATATGTAATGGCTTCCGCAGGCATAGCTGATGGTATATGGTACAGTAGGTTTTTGGTATGTCATGGCGGCAACTGAATCACACCGCACGCATGGAGACTCACCCTTCACCCCGGGGCCGGTTGGTGATTGGGATACGAGTGATTCCCTGTGACGAGTTCATTATTCCACCTAGCGGAACCAAACGAGCCGTGACTAGTATATTATTACGAGAGGGGGATGCCGGAACCACTTCCGCTATTTCAAAAACGCAGTTCAAGAACCAGCCCTCTCCCGCCTGGGGTGAGGCCTGGCACCTAAGTTAAGGTGGAAACCTCCAAGCAAAGTATCCAACTTCAACTCGGCGGCTTGGTAATCTCACAGCACCGAGAGCCTCGCCCCCGAATCATTAATACCACTTTTCCTTGGGGATTTCCTTGTCTGTAGCACTGCTGTCGCTTTAGCGTCATTGCTAGAAGTCGCGGCGATTCTATGCGCACAGCAAACTAACTTAAGTACCGTGGCACGGGTTGCGATCGACTTAGATCTCGAAAGATTGATGTGCGTACCATAGTTTATGAAGAGGGATACCAGTCTATAATTTCGTCCTAATAGTCTCCCCTGGGCGGCAGGCCGGCAGCTAGCATCTGGGAACTCCCCTGGTCGAGAGCGTGCTCTGAATGGCTTCTTAGGGCAATGGGTTTTGTACGTAGCGCGCAGGGCGAATACCAGCTGGGATGATTACTGTGCAGTCTTGTTCGCTGTGGTTATCCGGGGGATGGCATTCCGTATCCTTGAAGCTTACTTTGGGGCTTGTTAGTTGGTCTAATTGCTTCTGCTTGAGCAGGATAGTCTAGAGCATCGCGTTATCAGATACCAAGGCTCCCCCGACACGAGCAGTTTACAAGCAACCGTCTGCGGAATCCCGGATGTTTGCGGGGGTTGAAAGCATGGCATATTCTCGGTGTTTAGGGGCTATAAAAGGCAGAGGATTTCCCTCGGGCAGATAAAGATTGGATTAAGTAGGGCATGGTCTGGCTTTATTCATTTGAATTCTACACTTTTCATCGTCTGTTGCTGGGTATTGATGCGACCTCTCTTTTTAGCTACGAGGCTCCTCTATATGCCAACTCCTATCTCCCTTGATCGACTTGAGATAGGACTGAGTTGAGGTTCCTAGCTAGGCCAGTCACAGACATTCTAATAAGGATGCAGCGGAAGGGTAGTAAACTTATGCTCGGCTGCTCAAAAATACGTAGTGCATTCCCCGGAGGTCATGAACTGAATCGAACTAATGAAGCTACGGTACTAAACATCTCGTCCCATATCTTGGTCCCACCATCTAATAGTTCACCCCCCAGCCAAAGCAAAACCTCCTCAAAAAAAGCACCTAACAAGTAAAAAAAAAAAATCACCCAACTAGAAATTATTCAACCACCTCACCCCCTACCTTATTCTCAAAGATTTAATTACAAAGTCCCCCCTCCCCTGTGCCCTTTTTTCCTCTGAAGATCATGAACAATCACTCACTCACTTCGCAAAGCTCAAACCTGACTCATGGGACCCCGACCCCTATCACTACTACTCCTCCTCCTCATCATCCCCCGAATCCCATACGCACTGAACCCAAAGCTAGCCAAAAACGCCGCAAACGCGAACCAGTGAAAGGCCGTCATAGCATTCGCCTCGCGGCACCGTCTCGAGGGAGAAACGTATCCTCCACCATTGGTGATCCCGTTTTCAAGGAGATATCCCTACCCATCCACCCCTCCATCAGCAATCCACCACACACGCAAAAACGGGGAAGGGAGTGGGAGAAAGGAAGGCAAACCTTCAGCCCACAACTCTTCCCTCCCAACTGTGCCGCCATGGCTATCCCAGCGCTGAGGAAGAAGACGCAGTTCAAACCATCGAGAGTAGTGCTAGCGATTGGGTGATCAATTTTACTGAAGAGTGTGGCTGGGATGAGGTACACCAAGAGTGTTAGGATGGCGAAGACGGCCGCGAAAATGCTGAAGTTTACGCGTGTGGGTGTGCCGCCGCGGGCTTGTTGCTCGATCAAGGCCCCTGATAGGCCGAGGATTATGGTGGTGAAGGTTAGTTCCGTTAAGCGCAGGAGTGCTGCTGAGATGGTTTTTAGGGAGAGCATGGTTGTGGATTTATGGTGGGTTAGGTGGAGGGGAGGAGAGGGGGTGAAAGGAGGCCTTTATGAAGGGACGCAGGGAGAGAAAAAGTAAGAGGCGAGGGTGAGGTTTTGAGGACGTCATGGTGGTTTGGTATGAAACCTGATTTTTGCTGCACTGTTGTAGTGTTTTGTTTAATGACCAGGTTAGGCTGGGTGTTGGTTGGGGCTTCTAGAATCTAGTGATAATTACTCATAGCATCGTCGTAGCAGCAGCCGGCTCAGGCTAGCCTTTTGATCGCCACGAACCACAAGTCACTCTTGGAAAATTCCGATTCACACACTTCGTTTCATAAGTTTCCAACCCACCAAGACCCCAACGTCATCCCTCGGAGAAACCACACCACCGCAACCTCAAAACAAGGCGTCACGGGATAGGTTCCATTGCACCCCGTCCGTCTAACCTTCGAAACAATCCCACATAGCCCTTAATAATCCCTGGACGAAAGAAGAAACACCTGGCACAAAGAAACGAACGAGTGATGACTCATGTTTATGAGAGAAGAAAAGAGAACCCTACTGGGATGCATGATACTGTGATATCTTAGCAGATAAAAGTGAAAGAGCGAAAAGTGGAATAGAGTAGAGTAGAGATTTGAAAGGGGAAAGAAAAAAAAAACATAAAGAATAAAAGAAGTCATCCAATCCGACAATCAGTCACTCCCAAACCCACCTGTGCAAACAAATAAATCAAAAACAAGACAACTAAAGAGAGAGATCACTCCGTAGCCTCAGCTAATTGAATGATCAACCGGCTAGCAAGCTCCAAGAACGGGAACGGCGAGCTAACTTCCTTCTCCCCATCACCTCCATCGCCTTCCCCCCCGCCCCCATCCTTCCCCTTCCCC
>QOVD01001190.1:686-23004 GCA_003521225.1 Tuber microsphaerosporum
GTCAGAGGCCTGATGTTGACCCTGGCAGTTGGGGCATCTGAGGAGGGAGGAGGGGCAGCAGCTGGGAACCACTTTAAGATTGCCCTCCTTCGGGCATGAGGGGTTTTGGCATCTGTGCTCTTTTCAGGTGTGGTGAAGGGAGCAGAGTGGGCAGATGGAGTGGTCCACTTTGCAGGGAGGGGCTGAGTGCCTGAAGGCAGAGCAATTGGAGCAGATTCCGAGCGGAGACTTCTGAAAGGCGCGTTCGGGTCTGCGGAGTTGGCACAGTAAATAGAAAGACTTAAGAAAATTGTTGAGGAGATCCGGGTATCACGACCCTTGAGAAAGCTAGCTACAAGTGACCACCTTACAGGTCCAGGAGGTATACCAAAGGGTAACCTTGGTAGGGAAGGTCCAGTATACGAGTTATACAGGGTTGACTAGGATATGTACCTAGAGGTCTACTAGCGAACTTTAGCAGTTGTTTGCCATAGGGTAAGACAGGGTAACCCAAGTAACGAAAGTGACCTTGTTAGACAGGGTAACTTTGCGGAGGGATTACGCTACGGGACTCAAGTAAACAATAGGAGGGTTACACGGGTTCCCGCGGACACCTTGCGGGGGGTCGCGCCGACTTCAAACAGGATTTTAGCAATTACAGGGTAAAGTTACCCTACCTTGGAAATCAAGTTACCCTACCTTGGGGTCCCAGTTACCCTACCTTGAGATCCTGTTACCCTACCTTGATCGGTAAAGCCATAATGGGACTTTGTAAGAATATCCCCAGGGTAGTCCAGGATTAGATTGGTGCTGCTGGTACCTTAAGCATACCGGACCTTGGTATGGCTACAGAAGGGGTCAGGTTTAGTTGGTAACTCAACCTGAGTATCCAACACCCCCCTCTGGCCCCGATCTTAGGACTGTACGCATATGGCAAACACATAGGTAGTTGAGAAACTCCATAGAAGATCTGAGGATTGAAGGAGCTCTCACAACACCGTATATGTCGCGGCTGTCCGTCCGACCGGAAGCTGTTTGCAGGATATATAGGGGAGGTGTGGGCGACTGCCCAAAGGGGGGTCGCCCACTTTGCTGCAATTAGACACTTGAGGGGTATAGGAAACCTCGTACTAGCCCGTAGGTAGTATAAGAGTTCACCCGAAGGTCTATCGGGAGTTTCAGGGACAATCAGAATTGCTTCCGGAACTGACCTCATACTGCGTCTGTGCCAACCCCATGTAGTGTACCATATCTGAGGGAAGTAATTGTACTCTATAGGTATTAGTCTAGTCACGGTAAAGATAGTAAATATTGGATTGGTTCCGGGTAGCGCCTGTGGAAGCCAACACAATAGTACATCTCACCAGGGGAGCTGAGTAGTTAATCAAATATAGTATGTACATACAGTAGAGACAGAAAACTACCAAGCTTGTATACAGACGATAATGCTGATGGGCCAGTGAGTCTGACTGACATATAGTCCGGGCGTTGACAATACAGTTTGCCACTGGGATGTCAGCGATCGTAAGAGGTTTTCTCTCATGCGGTTGTATGGGAGATACATTGCAGAAACCACTTCCGGTTCGTGGGCTTAACTATGTCTGAGCTATCCGACATCTCCGAAGGTTTATTCCGCTGGAGACGGTGTCTAGGATAATCCTGAGCTGAGCAGGATGCTTGTGAGAGGTCAGGGTAGTAATGGGGTGTTACTTGGCTCTATATCTATATCTACCACATATAAGTGAAGAACACCCGACCCTGAGAACCATCGATCCTCGAGAAGAACTTGAATTGAGTAAAGCTTGCAGGCTTAACGATATTAAGTTTTACCATTTGATTCTTTTATTCTAAACTTTACGTTTATCTTTATTCTGCTTTGAGACTTTGGTGCGGTCGCAACCATAGGATCCATCTTGCTATAGAGTGCCCCTGTTACACCGGGTGGATGCTAACAATAAACGAGGTGGCTTTTTTGAATGCCCTTGTCTCAGGGTCGGGGTTAAGGAAGTGGGAGGAAAGTATGTGAATTCCGTTGGCATTATGTATATATTCCAATAGGAAGGGGAATAGGCTTTCGTTGGAGTCAGGGAGGTGGTCAGAGGGGAGTTTGTGTATAGCGACCTGAACAAAGTTCGGGGCCATCCTCAAGGTTTGCCAGGGAGAGTCCCCCACGGGGGAGCCTTGGTTGAGCTTGGCGGAGAAAGCATCAAAGAAGGGGGAGTATGATGATCCGGGGGTGTGAGGGTCATTGACAGTAAGGGAGACGGCTCCCTTATCACTAACCGAAAGAACAAACGAGCAGGGGAGAGAAGACTGTGCCTCTCTGAGAACTGAGCCGGCAACGTCCGAGGCCTTGGCACTAATGGCAAGGGGGTTCAGGTGGGAGCGTGGAGTGGTTCGAGGGGTGTAGAAGCGTCGCTCGACCTTGGGGAGATTGGGGGGACGGGTGCGGAGAGGGGGCCCTTCAGCAGACACAGCTTTAGAAACGGAGCTCGCCGTCGTGGGTCTGCACTATTTGGTTTTTGGGGGTGGGGGTGCAGCTGCTTCAGCGTAGATGGGGGCAGGTTTAGGCTGATTCTGCCTAAGGGTGGTGGGCTGGACTGGAACGGCAGAAGCCGTGGTGGAGGCGGTTGGGCGAAAAGCAGTGGGGGCTGAGAGCCTAGAAGCGATGTCTCTAAGCGAGCTTTGGGTATCTTTTCCCAAAGAGAAGAGGGCGGAGTTGGTGGCGTCAGAGGCTTCCTGCACCTCGCTGAGACGGCCATCGAGCACAGCATAGGTGTCGGTGAGCTCCTCTAGTGTATCAGGGACGGTGGCAATGGAGTTTTCGAGTGCGTTGAAGCGCCCGGTGAGTGATACCAGCCCTTAAGTGGCAGAGGAGAGCAAAGTGATCAGGCCCGCTTCCCCTGGGGAAAGGGAAGCAAGTTCTTCCTCTGTGAGGTTAGGGATGCATTCGGTGGCATGTCCAATCCGTTCCTTTGTCTGCGCAAGGAATTGGACGATGGTACGCAGACCGTGAGACGGGAGAGGGGTGGGCGCTCTGGAGGAGTGCTGGAAGGATTGGGCGGAGGGGTTACGGGAGGCCATTAGACCTGTGAACCCTGAGCGCAGGCACTAATTGTATGTGTGATGGCGAGATGCACAAGAAGCTAATGGTGTTGAGAAAAGAGATAAAAGATAGGGGTGGGAAAATAGTGGAAGCGGAGCTTGACAAACTATCCGGCGGTTTTTCTTTTTCTTTTTTTTCCTCGCAACTTTTATTTTGTATTAGGCTTACAGTACAAGACTAGCTACGGGAAGAAAAGAGTATGCAGCGATAGCTATAACCCCAAATACCCAGTGTATCCAACATCAGTCCATCCGGATCCTTCTCCTGCTAAAAACCCTCTGACCCTACCCGACAGGAGCAGAAACCCACATACAAGTCCGGTACTATGGGTAGAAAACTACAAAAGACAATCACGGGCCTGAGCTCCAACAAAACCTCCACAGACAAGCAGAAAGTAAGAAATTAGATAACAGTAAGACCCTAAACGAGAAACCCAAAAGCATACTACTATCCTCCCCAGCATACCCCATCAGCTTTCCCCACGAACGGGCTGTGCGCAACCTCAAACCCATAATACATGTGGAGCAGAAGCGGCGGGCCGGAGACAGACTGTGAAGAGAATGACGCAATCGAAGAAACCCAGGGCCGTGTGGCGTAAGAGAAGTCAAACTAAGCCTCCAGAAGACAACGAAGATGAAGATAGCAGTAGGGTGCCAGCCGGAAGAGGAGAAGTCTACAATATAAAAGACGGCCGGCAGAAGAGGGGGGGGCTGTAACTGAGCCACAGGACGAACGACCAAAGAGAGGAGGAGAGCGGAGGGGTAGACCCAATCAAGAAGTGCGAGACTGACTGACCGAAACGAGATCAAAGTTTTTCAACGATGCCGACCGTACCAAACAGAGTTCCCAGGAGGGAGTGCAATACCAGGAAGCAGAGCCATCGGGGCTACTAGTTCACCGATAGCCCGAACCTAGGAAAGAACATTGACGAGAAAGGCGGTTGCCAACCGTGTACAAGGACTAAGCGAGGGCAGCGAAGCGAAAGCGGGGAAGAGGATAGAGAGGGACCGTGAAGCCCCCTAGACAAAGACTGCCTGAGAGCAATACCATCATGAGGGAAAAAGAGAGGAGAGGGGAGATGTAGTATCCCCCGCCTAGGCAGCAAGGCCATCAGAAGAGGGTAGAGGGAGGTGGATGGAGTTGACAATAATTTCTTATGGTGTTGAGATTTCAATCGCCGCAGGTGAATAGGAGATCGTTGGTGACTAACTATGGGGCAGGGTTTTTTTGTTTGTTTTTGTTTTAATAGATTTGATTCATTTGCTAAGTAAGAACTAACTAGGTACGAAAGCTAACTAAAACCGCTAGGTATGAAAGCTGAAAACCTCCAAATACTGTCTATCCCGTACGCCCGATGCTAAAACCCTCTGGCCCGGCTGAACAACGTAACTACTTTGTGTAGAGGTAGAAATGAAAGTCTGGTGCTATGGGTAGAAACTGCAAAGGAAACAACAGGCCAGAAAACTTCAAACCAATCATCCTCCACGGACGTGCAGCCCAACAAGAGAAAAACCAAAGCGACAGTGAGAAACCTATGAACGAACAAAGAAGACTTCGAGCCCAGCATGAAAGATACTCCCAATACCAAACGGTAGGCTATAGCATCGGACCTGAGCACATACAAGGGGTAATGATACCCGGACCATATAGGCCGGCAACAGGGGCTAAAGGAATCCCAGCGGGAGATCCATACGACAGGCCGGCGCGGCGGAGAAATGTGGCGCAAGGAAATGCCCTAAGGGCCCACCGGAAGACGAGACACGGAGGGGTGCATGCCCCAGAGGGCAGAGGCAGTTGGTGTGAACCCCATACAACTAACCAGTCTCACTGCCACGCACTCAGCCATGACAGATCCCAAGGCCAGAAGATAAGAAGGGACAAGGACCCGGCGGAGAAGGCAAGGCTCGAGGTACGCGAGAAGGGGACCCTAGGGGAGGAGTGCTGAGAGGGGCGAGAGGAGCCACCTAGTAGTAGGGTACCAGCTAGGGAGCGGATTGTAGCTGTAACAGAGCAACTGGACGAAACCGGGGGGGAGAGGGTGGCTAAAGCCAGGAGAAAGAAGGGCGGAGGGGTAGACCTAATCAAGAAGTGCAAGACCGACCGACTGAAGCGAGATCACAGCTTTTCAATGATGCTGACCGTACCAAAGAGAGTTCCCAGGAGATAGTGCAATACCAGGGAGCAGATCCACAGGGGCCACTACTTCACCGATAGCCCGAAAACGGAATAAGGCTATTGACGAGACAGGGGATGCCGACCGTGTGCAAACGCTAAGCCAGAGCAGCGAAGTGAAACCGGGGAAGGGGAGAGGAGCGACTATGAACGCCCTAGACAAAGATTGCCTGAGAGCAATGCCATCAGAAGGGGAACACAGGGGAGGGGGGGTTGTAGTGTCACCCTCCAAGGCAACTAGGCCATCAGAAAAGGGGAGAGGGAGGAGGATGGTTGACGATGGTTCTCATGGTGTTGAGATTTCAATCGCTGGAGGTGGAGAGGAGATGGTGTGTGACTAACTATCAGGCAGTGTTTTTTATTTTTTTTGTTTTATCGATTTTATTCATTTGCTAAGTAAGAACAAACTCGGAACGAAAGCTAACTAACACCATGAAGGTATTAAAGCTAAAACCCTCCCACTGCTGTCCATCCCGCGCGTCCTATGCTAAAACCCTCTGACCCTGCCCGATAGCGTAACTACTTTGTGTAGAGGTAGAAATCAATGCCCGGTACTATGGGTAGAAACTACAAAGGAAAAAACAGGCCAGAAATCAACAAACTAAAGAACCTCCACAGACGTGCAGCCTACCAAGAGAAAAACCAAAACGACACTGAGAAACCTATGAACCAATAAAGAAGACTTCAAGCCCAGCATGAAAGAAACCCCAAATACCAAACCCTAGGCTATACCATCGGACCTGAGCACACACAAGGGGTAATGATACCTGGACCATATAGGCCATCAACAGGGGCTAAAGGAATCCCAGCAGGAGATCCATACGACAAGCCGGCGGAGCAGAGACGTATAGCTTAAGGAAATGCCCTAAAGGCCCATCGAAAAACATGACCCGCAGGGGTGCATGCCCCGAGAGGCAGAGGTGGTAGGTATTAACCCCATGACAACTAGCCTGTTTCACTGCCACACACACAGCCATGACAGATTCCAAGGCCAGAAGATCAGAAGGGAGAGGGACCCGGAGGAGGAGGAAAGGCTCTAGCCACTCGAGAAGGGGACCCCACGGGCGGCGTGCCGAGGGGGGCGAGAGAAGCCACCTAGTAGTAGGGTACCAGCCAGGGAGCGGATTGTAGTTGTAACAGAGCAACTGGACGAAACCAAGAGGAGGAGGGTGGATGGAGCCAAAGGAAAGGGTGGCGGAGGGGTAGACCCAATCAAGAAGTGCGAGACCTTCCGACCGAAGCGAGATCACAGTTTTTCAATGATGCCGACCGTACCAAACAGAATTCCCAGGAGGTAGTGCAATACCAGGGAGCAGAGCGACAGGGGCCACTACTTCACTGATAGCCCGCAACTGCACCAGGCGATTAACGAGAAAGGGGTTGCCGATCGTCTACAAGTGCTAAGCGAGGTCAGCGAAGCGAAAGCGGGGGAGGCGAGAGGAGCGACTGTGGACTCCCAAGACAAAGACTGCCTGACAGCAATGCCATCAGAAGGGGAACAGAGGGGAGAGAGGGTTTGTAGCGTAGCCCTACTCTGCAACTAGGCCAGCAGAAGAGAGGAGAGGTGGGAGGGTGGTTGCCAATGATTTCTCATAAGGGTTGAGATTTCAATCGCCGGAGGTGTAGAGGAGATGGTCCGTGCTAACTATCCAGCACTTTTTTTCTTTTTTTTTTTATTAATCAGGTGCTTTGATTTTCAGCTACAAGGCTCAAAAACTACGTGAACCGCTAGCTATGGTAAAGAAAAGCCCCAACCCCGCCGAGAACACTGGAAAAAGTCATCGCCCCTAGTCCCTATGGTGCGGGACCAACCGCACAATCTCGCAATAAGAAAATACAAAATACTCTCAAAATACAAGCAGGAGACAACAAGAAAACGAGCAATCCGCACAACCCTCACCGACACCAAACGTTCCGCCCGCCCAAACAAAAGAAACCAAATTAAGATCCCAGTGGCAAACGTAGAGAAAGCCAAAGGCGTCGATAGCCGAGGGGTTCAGCTATGGTCGAAAATAACCGGACAAGCAGAACATTATATCCCAGTCCAAGGAACGAGACCGCTAACCGAGGCAGTGCAATACTACTACTGACTGAAACCAATGGGTGCTCCCGTAAGCTGCAAAGGACGGGAGGTGGATGGACGGCCGACTTGGAGAAAAGCTGACCGTAGAAAGCAATGATAGCTGTAACTGAGCCACTGGACAAAGACCGGAGGAGGATGGACGTAAGATTAGTCAACTGGGTAGAAACAGCCAACAAACAGGCTATAGCTGAGCGATTTTCGAAGACGACGCGAAAGACGGGAACCGAGATGTTACTAACCGAACCTTTCCCCATCAAGGGTCAAGCTCTCAAGACGAATAGGTACTCTCAACAGAGTCCGGACATCTTAACGCCGACCATAAACGTAGAGAGGAGGGTTGCCGACCGTATGTACGTTGTTAAGCGATGCGAAACAACAACTAGAGGAGGATAGAGAATACACCGACCCACACAACGGCCACTAGAAACACGCTTGGCTAACTATCCGGCATGTTTTTCTTTTCTTTTTTTTTTCTTTTTTTGTCTGTTTTTTTTTTAATCAGGTGCTTTGATTTTCAGCTACAAGGCTCAAAGACTACGTGAACCGCTAGCTATGGTAAAGAAACGCCCCAACCCCGCCGAGAACACTGGAAAAAGCCATTGCCCCAAGTCACTATGGTCCAGGACCAACCGCACAGTCTCACCCTAAGAAAATACAAAATACTCTCAAAAGACAAGGAGGAGACAACAGGAAAACCAGCAACCCGCACAACCCCCACCGACGCCAACCATTCCGCCAGCTAGAACAAAAGAAACCAAATTATTATCCTAGTAGTGAACGTAGAGTAAACCAAAGGAATAGATAGCCGAGGGGGTCCGCTGTGGCCAGAAATGTCCAACCAAGCGGAACATTAAAACTGAACCCAAGGGACGAGACCGCTAACCGAGGCAGTGCAATACGACTAGTGACCGAAAACCGAGGGGTGCCCCAGTAAGCTGTGAATGGTAGGGAGAGGGTGGACAGCCGACTTGAAAAAAAAGCCAACCATAAAAGGAGAGGATAGCTGTAAACGGGCAACTGGACAATGATCGGAGGAGGATGGACGGAAGGGTAGCCAACTCAATAGAAAGAGCCGACAAAAAGGCCATAGCCGAGCGATTTTCGAAGACAACGTGAAAGACAGGAACCGAAATGTTACTGACCGAAAGCTTTCCCCACTAAGTGTCGAGCTCTCTAGACGAAAAGGTATTCTCACCAGGGTCCGGACACCGTAACGCCGACCGTAAACGTAGAAAGGAGGGTTGCCGACCATGTGTATATCGCTAAGGGAGGCGAAGTGACAAGGGGAAGAGGATTAAGAACGAGGCGGAGGACCATGCAACGGCCCCTAGAAACACGCTTGCTCAGGGCGAGATGATGATAAGAGCCGAGGGGGTAGAGAGGAAGCTGCCCTAGGCCGAAGCCAAAAGATGGACAGCCTTTTGTGGAAGGAGTTGACGATGATTCCTCCTGGTGTTGAGATTTCAATCGCCAGAGGTGGAGATGAGATCGTTCGTGTGCTAACTATCCTGTACTTTTTTTCTATTTTTTTCTTTTTGTTTTTTTATATCAGGTGCTTTGATTTTCAACTACAAGGCTCAAAGACTAAGTACAGCGCTAGCTATGGTAAAGAAAAGCCCCAACCCCGCCGAGAACACTGGAAAAAGCCATCGCCCCAAGTCCCTATAGACCGGGACCAACCGCACAATCTCGCCCTAAGAAATACAATGTACTACCAAAAGACAAGCAGGAGACAACAGGAAAACCAGCAACCCATACAGCTCCCACCGACACCGAACGATCCGCCAATCTTAAACAAAAGAAACCAATTAATATCCCTATAGCGAACGTAGAGAAAACCAAAGGTGTCAATAGCTAAGGGGGTTCTCTGTGGCCAGAAACGTCCAACCAAGTCTAGCATTAAATCCCAACCCAAATAACAAAAACCGATAACCGAGGCAGTGCAATACGACTACCGACCGAAACCGAGGGGTGCTACCGTAGGCTGCAAAGGGCGGGAGGTGGATGGACGGCAGGCCCGGTGAAAAGCCGACTGTAGAAGGAGAGGATAGCTGTAACAGAGCCACTGGAGAAAGACCGGAGGAGGATGGACGGAAGGGTAGCCAACTCGCTAGAAACAGCCAAAAAACAGGCCATAGCCGAGGGATTTTCGAAGACGACGCGAAAGAAGAGAACCAAGATGTTACTGACCGAAGCTTTCCCTATTAAGGGTCGAACTCTCGAGACGAAAAGGTACTCACACCAGAATCTGGACAGTGTAGCGCCGACCGTAAACGTAGAAAGGAGGCTTGCCGACCGTGTGTATGTCGCTAAGCGAGGCAAAGCAGCAACGGGAAGAGAATGAAGGATAAGACGGAGGACCATGCAATGGCACCTAGAAACACGCTTGCTCAGGGCGAGATCATGATTAGGGCCGAGGGGGTGGAGAGGGAGCTGCCCTAGGCCGAAGCGCAAAAAAGAGTAGGCTTTTGTGGATGGAGTTGAAAATGATTTCTCATGGTGTTTGTAACAGCCCTGCGGGGTGGTGGCGTATATCGATAGGATAACGATATAGTCTCTATACCAAAGTGCGGTATCTAACGAGACTATGTACCGGAGGTTTAGACGAAGTTGTTGTAACAAACTTCTTACTATATCGCCACTACTTAAGTAGTTTCTAATAGTAGGTGTTCTGTAAACCTAAGTGAATACTAAAGATTCTCGAAGTGAACTGAAGAAGTAACTGTTCAACCAATTATATTGAAAACTCTGTCTATCGAAGTCTGCCTTCTCTTAGTCCGGAGAATAGCAGGTCTTAAATACACTTGTCAGGCAATCCCATGCCTTGCTTAAACAAATAACAATAAGGCTCCGAAAATGGCAGCCTTCAAACTCCTTAGGTATCAAACCTAACACATGGTGAGTATCAAATGATACTCAAAACCAAACATAAAACATACTAAGTATCAAATGATACTCGAAACCAAACATAAAACATACTGAGTATCAAACGATACTTGAAATCAAACATAAAACATACTGAGTATCAAACGATACTCGAAACCAAACATAAAACATAGTAACTTAGGTACCTGTACCGGTTACACCCCGAAAACAAAATAAAACACTTATTTCAAAAACATAAAAAACTCAAACATGATTCCTCACTATCGTAATCAGTATCCAAATGTGGTTCCCAAAACCCTTTGTCAACTGAAGGTTCAATAACATGAGATTCAAAACCATCCTCAATAGGAGAAAAACAAACCGTAATATACCCAGAAAAGACAATATGAAATTCATCTCCTGGCATGTTATCAGTCCACCATGCCTGTACCATCTCTATCGAATTCTCAAGTCCCTCGATAGGTTCCCAAGAGTTCTCGCTTGCCAGATATCCAATCCATTTGACCAAGAATTGGTCTCCTCCATGCCTTTGCCTATGATCCAAAATCGCTTCCACTTCACATTCCTGCTCTTCATTAATGAGGATAGGTACTGGCTTAGCATGGGTCCTGCCCGGAAATCGTTGGTTATCGTTAGGGTGGTAGGCTTTCATGACTGAACAGTGGAATACTCCCTTCTGCCGGCGGTACATCCTCGAATCCATACTGACTGCATAGTTCTGTGTATGTTCATCGTATTCCAATACCGTAAAGGGTTCTCGCCATCGTGGTTGTAGTTTCCTTGACCTTCCAGATTCCATCGCAAACTGGTCTCCAAACACCATGACCATTCCTCCTACCTCCACTGGCTTATGCTCTTTTCTCCTCTTAGCTGCCACCCTGGCAGACCTCGCTCTTGCCAACCTCAATGCTTGGTAGGCCGCATTTCTGATCTTCTGATGTCTGTTGTAGTAATCGTCAGAGGCAGGAACTGCAGAGGGGTAGGTTAGGTAGGTATCCAGTAGAGGATAGTCTCGTCCATATACCGCTTTATATGGTGACATGTGAATAGTATCTGAGTGTCCAGCGTTAGAATATGCTGTCACTTCAGAAAGGGAGGAGAGCCAGTTGGTTTGGCAGTTGTTGATAACGTTTCTCAGGCCAGTCTTAAGTTCCCTGATTTTCCGTTCAGCTTGCCCATTGGTTTGGTGGTGGCCGGGCGCAGCCATGATGTGTTCAACCCCTATGGTCTTGAGGGTCTGCTTCCAGAACTTGGAAGTAAATCGTGGGTCAGCATCACTGACAATTGAGGTAGGTACTCCATGCGGTGTAAAAATATAGTGCCGGAGTAGTTTCATGGTGGTTACTGCAGTAGTGTTGACCGAGGTTGGGATTAGCCAGCTATATCCCACTGCTCTATCCACTACTACCAATACCGAGTCCTATTCCTTTAGCCTAGTAAAAGGTCCCATGAAATCAATAGCATAACTCGAGAATATCTCAGAGGGGAAAGGGAGGGTAAGTGCTTCGCCTTCCGGCAGGGTATTGCGTTCCTTATTTGCCTGGCAGAGCTCGCATTGCCTAACAATATCCCTAAAATCCTTCCTCATTTCTGGCCAGTAGACATACTCAGTAGCATATCGTAGGTTGCGGTCTGCGCTGTGGTGTCCCTTGTTGTGTATTTCGCTAATCATTAGTTTCCTAGGTGTTTCTCCATTGACCCCATGTCCTCTTGGTATGTACAGGCAGTCGTCTCCTCCTCGAGTGGTGGCATAGAGTAGTCCATTACAGATGCGGTAGTGGTGCATATTTCCTCCTCGGGATGTGTTGTTGGAGTCCTGGGCCAATTGGTAGACTGAGTCGTTCCTGTATCCTTTGATCATCTGTTCCCGCCAGATGGATTCCATATCATTCACAGCCTGTGTGATATCCCTCTTGTCCACCACCCTCTGCCATCTCGAGATCTCGTCCTCTTCTTCCTCAGGTATATCATTGTATACCTCATAGAGGTTTCGTTCGTGGTGGGGTAGCCTAGGCGGCTCAATGACAGGAACAATGTTATAGCTTGCTAATGGCCCTCCATAGAGGGGCATGGTAGTTGGTGATCTTCGGGCCTGATGCTCTGGGCAGTCAGGGCTTTCGCATGAGATCCCGGTGGTTGTGCAACCAAGGGCTTCATGTAATCGTTTCTGAATCTTCGATAGATTCAGCCTGGGTCGAGTCGAGATGATTTCGTCAGGTTCAGTATCCATGTCCTCATCCTTATCGATGGGGGGAGCAGTAGCTGGCGGGCTGCTGCCTGGGAAACCGCTATAAGTCTTGGTAGGTGGCTTCGATTCGTCTTGATCAGGGCATGCTGGTATATCACAGAATGACCAGTGTATGGCTGAATGATCTATTTCTTCCTGGCTCCTGTTGCTACCGATACTCCTATAATCATCCCAATCATTAATAGGAGGGTATTCCCGGTAGTCTTTGAAATCACATTCACTGCCACAGCTATATTGGTCATGAATATACTGAACCGGCAGGCTCTCATAACGAGACATGTTGCTCGATAGGTATTCTGTGTAAAGGGCGATAGGTTGGTTATCGGAGGGAAGTACAGGATTGGACTCTGGTTCTTCTTGAGTAGGGTCTTTAGCGTAATGAGGATATTCGTTATTATTTACATAGAGGCGTGATAAAGCGTCAGCTAAATAGTTCCATTTCCCTGACCGGTATACTATTTCGGTGTCATATTGGCCTATGAATCCTCTCCAATGTAGCTGCTTCTTGGTTGGTGTTTTGCTCGTTTTCAGGTGCATTAGGGGTTGATGGTATGTGACAATCGTATACCTGTTTCCTGCCAGGAGATGGTGGCATGCTGTGAGTGCGTCCACAAACGCTAGTGCTTCCTTGTCTGTGGTCCCATAATTCATCTGGGCGTTGGAGAATTTCCTACTATGTAATGCTGCCGGTCTTGCAGTATCAGCTGTTTCCCCTTGTCCTACCCATGCTCCAACTCCAGTGTCTGATGCATCGGTGATCAGCCATATTGGTAATGCTGATTCATAGTGTAATGGTTTCATAACCTCGTTTTGTGCAACTATTTGCTTAACATTTTCCATAGCTTGGTCATGTGTTGCGGTCTACACAAACTCTTCTGTTCCAGTAAGCGCGGTGAGGGGTGCAGTTATCGTTGCTATGCCGGGCAGGAATTGGCTGATATAGTTAACAGTACCGAGGAATTCCTGCAGTTGCTTTTTATTCTGAGGTGTAGTCCATTCTTCAATTTTCGTTATCTTCTCAGGTGAGGGCTTTAGACCTTCTTCGTCAATTATGTGTACTAGCACATCCATATTGGTGCAGAAAAATTCCGATTTCTTCCTGCTTGCATAGAATTTCGCTTCCTTGAGCTTATCGCAAACCTCTGATATGTGTTTTAGATGGTCTTCCTCTGTATCGGAAAATATGAGTATATCGTCAATATAAACCCACACAAATTTTCCTAGGTAGTCGGCGAATAGGTCAGACATTATGCGCATGAATGTTCCTGGAGCATTCATATCTCCTTGTAGCATAACCTTGGTGACGAGACATCCCAAAGGTGACTTGAAACCGTTCTTATCCACGTCCTTTGGTTCCACTCTTGTTTGGAAATATGCATCCCTAAGGTCTATCTTGCTTCGATATCTAGCTCTTGCTAGTGAATTTAGGATCATCCTCTGGTTTGGAATCGTTTCATCATCCTTGATGGTTATATCATTCCTTGCAGTGAGGTCAACCAGTGGCCTCATGCGTATCTTATCCTTCTTTTCCTGGGCGAACATAGGTGCTGCTCCATGTACTGCTTTTCGTTCATTAATCCCGCTTTTTATCTTCTCTTCTATCCACTTTCCGAGGTCTGCTACCCACCGTTCTGGGATAGAATAGGTTGGTAAACTCTTTTGTTCCGTTCCTGGTTTGAGTCTGATCTCATGGTTTATCTTTCTTAGTGGTGGTAATCCTTCTGGTATAATTTCCGGGAATACCTCTGGGTGTTGTTCCATAATAGTTTCGGTACTAACTATGGCTGCTCTTATGTTTCTGCTAGTAGGTGTGCAGTTGATCCTAACTTTCTGTTTGGGAAACACTATTGCTAACTTGCCATATTCGATTGTAGCTTGGTGTTGTTTGAGGAATGGCATTCCTATAAGGGCATCGTATTTTGCAAGATTTCCAACAATCATTTTGTTGCCTTTGGCACTGAGCCTTCCAACTGAGATATCAACGATACATTCCCTATGGCTTTCTGATCGGGATCCTTTCATAGCCATGTGTATCTTGATAGGTTTTTCCATTTCTGTACAGGGAATACCGTGAACAGTGACGAAATTTGTGCTTATCAGGTTGGCTCCAATCGTTCCTGTATCAAACAGGACTCTAGCTTCTTTTCCATTGATGAATATAGTACCTTCCAGCACATGTTATGCTTTGATTGTTGCGGGTTGAGTTGCTTTAGCTGATGCATAGCTTTCAATCTCAAGGGAGTTGATAGAGACTTCGTCATATTCGTCCTCTTATTCTGCTAAGTTGGAGGATGCTTCTTTCTTGACCTTTGTCTTTCCTTTATCGCTTTTGCTGGGACAGTCTTTTGCTCTATGCCCTTTTCCACCGCAGGTGAAACAGGATCCTTTATCCTTTCGGTCCTTAAGCTTGGAGGGATTAGTTTGTTTGTTGAACCCTTTCTTAGGTTTCCGATCCTGTTTCTGGTCTCTATAGTTGTGGTCTTTCTTCTCATGCTTGTCCTTTCCATAAGCTCTGGTGCTTCGGTTGATAGCATCTAGTCTTTCTGCAATGGCGATAATTTCATGAATTGATTCATCACCTTCGTATCGAGATTCCACATCTTGTCGTAGCTTGGAGTGCATGCATGCGAATAGTTGTTGGATAAAAGCATAGTCGCTAATGGTGTTAGGAGGTAATCGTGACCTGTGCATGAGTAGATCTGTGGCAACAGTCGCGATTTCGTGTACTTTGCCATTCTTGAATTGACATATATCATCGAACTCTCTATAGATGTTGTCTTTCTGTTTTGATGACTGAAATCGTTCCCTCAGACAGGTGATTAATAGGTCCCTGGTGATATCTTCGCCATATAGTTCTGCAGCCTGGAATGCAGCTTCTTGTGCTCGCCCTTCTGTATATAGGATCCAGTAGTTCCCTGATCCTTCCATGCTTTGTCGTACTTCATGAAGGCGTAGGTAGAGTTGGACTGAGTTGTACCATCTGTCAAATGCTTCTGGTGTGAGGTCGTCACCTGCGCCGGTAAACTTCCTTGGAGTTGGTACCCTGATGCTTAGCTTCGCTGTTGTATCTGGGCTAGGTGTGATACTTGCTAGCCTATTGCTAGGACCTGCACCTTCGGAAATTCTGTCTGAATCGCTACTACTATCTGAGTCGTTAGAGTTGTTCCCTGGTACAGCTTGGGTTGGAGTAGCCTTTGTAGGTGATTCCGGAAACCCGCCGGGGGTTGGTGCTCTTGCCTTTTCAAGTTCCTTTGATGATTCCGCTAGGACTTGCTGGGCTTCGTCCCTGAATAGCTGCCTGGCAGCTTCGTCAATTGTGAACTGTTCCTTTGAGGCTTTGATAAATCGTCCTTGGCTATCTCTGGCCGGTCTCCTTCCTGCTCGTTTAGAGGCCTTGCCCCTACTTGGATCCTGAGACTGCGAAATCTTTATAACTTGTTGAAGTTAAAAAGATGTAACGGCCCCACGGGGTGGTGCCGTATATGGATAGGATAACGATACAGTCTCTATACCAAAGTGCGGTATCTAACGAGACTAAGTACCGGAGGCTTAGACGAAGTTGTTGTAACAAACTTCTTACTATATCGCAACTACTTAAGTAGTTTCTAATAGTAGGTGTTCGGTAAACCTAAGTGAATACTAAAAATTCTCGAAGCGAACTGAAGAAGTAACTGTTCAACCAAGTATATTGAAAACTCTGTCTGTCGAAGTCTGCCTTCTCCTAGTCCGGAGAATAGTAGGTCTTAAATACACTTGTCAGGCAATCCCGTGCGTTGCTTAAACAAATAACAATAAGGCTCCGAAAATGGCAGCCTTGAAACTCCTTAGGTATCAAACCTAATACATGGTGAGTATCAAACGATACTCAAAACCAAACATAAAACATACTGAGTATCAAACGATACTCAAAACCAAACATAAAACATACTAAGTATCAAACGATACTCAAAACCAAACATAAAACATACTGAGTATCAAACAATACTTGAAACCAAACATAAAACATACTAAGTATCAAACGATACTCAAAACCAAACATAAAACATAGTAACTTAGGTACCTGTCCCGGTTACAGTGTTGAGATTTCAATCGCTGGAGGTGGAAAGGAGATCGTTCGTATGCTAACTATCCAGCAGTTTTGTTTTTTTTTTTCCCTCAATCTTTTATTTCGTATTAGGCTTACAGTACAAGACTAGCTACGGGACGAAAAGAGTATGCAGCTTCTGCTATGACCCGAAATACCCGGAGTATTCAACATCAGTCTATCCTGATCCTCCTCCTGCTAAAAACCCTCTAACCTGACCCGACAGGAGCGGACACCTGCATACAAGTCCGGTACTATGGGTAGAAAACTAGAGAAGACAATCTTGGCCTGAGCTCCGACAAAACCTCCACTGACAAGCAGAAAGAAAGAAACCAAAAGACAGTGAGACCCTAAACGAGAAACCCAAAAGCACACTACAGTCCCCCCCAACATGCCCCTTCAGCTTTCCCCACGAAGGGGCTGTACGTAACCTGAAATCTGTAGCACATACTGGGTGGAAACAGCGGGCCGTAGGCAGACCGTGAAGAGAAAAGCGCAATCGAAGGATCCCAGGGCCGTGTGGCGTAAGGGAATCAAACTGACCCTCCAGAACACAACCAAGATAAGGATAGCAGTAGGATGCCAGCTGGTAGAGGAGAGGCTGACCACATGAGAGGGAGCCTACAGACGAGGGGGGGGCTGTAACCAAGCCACTGGACGAACGACCGAAGAGACCAGAAGAGCAGAGGGGTAGACCCAATCAAGAAGTACGAGACCGACCGACTGAAACGAGATAACAGTTTTTCAACCATACCGACCGTACCAAACTGAGTTCCCAGGAAAGAGTGCAATACCAGGCAGCAGAGCCACCGGGGCCACTACTTCACCGATAGCCAGAACCTATGAAAGGGCATTGACGAAAAGGGGTTGCCGACCGTGTACAAATGCTAAGCAAGGGCAGCGAAGCGAAAGCCAGGGAGAGGAGGGAGAGTAGCCATGAGCCCCCTTGACAAAGACTGCCCGAGAGCAATACCATCAGGAGCAGAGCAGAGGGGAAAAGAGGGGAGAAGGGAGATGTAGCGTCACCCTCCTAGGCAGCAAGGCCATCAGAAGAGGGAAGAAGGAGGTGGGTGGAGTTGACGATGATATCTCATGGTGTTGAGATTTGAATCGCCGGAGGTGGAGAGGAGATCGTTCATGCTAACAATCCAGCAGTTTATTTTTGTTTTGTTTTATCGATTTTATTCGTTTACTAAGTAAGAACTAACTAGGTACGAAAGCTAACTAACACCACGAAGATATAAAAGCTAAAAACCTCCAACTACTGTCCATCCCGCGTGTCCAATGCTAAAACCCTCAGACCCTGCCCGACAGCGTAACTACTTTGTATAGAGGTAGAAATCAATGCCCGGTACTATGGGTAGAAACTACAAAGAAAACTACAGGCCAGAAAACTTCAAACCAATAATCGTCCACAGACGTGCAGCCAACCAAGAGAAAAACCAAAAGAACAGTGAGAAACCTATGAACCAACAAAGAAGACTTCAAGCCCAGCATGAAAGAAACCCCCTATACCAAACTGTAGGCTATATCATCGGATCTGAGCACATACAAGGGGTAATACTACCTGGGCCTTATACACCGTCAACAGGGGCTGAAGGAATCCCAGCGGGAGATCCATATGACGAGCCGGCGCGGCGGAGACGTGTGGCGTAAGGAAATGCCCTAAGAGCCCACCGGAAAACGAGACCCGGAGGGGTGCATGTCCCAAGGGACAGAGGCGGTAGGTATGAATCCCATTACAACTAGCCAGTTTCACTGCCACACACGCGGCCATGACAGATCCCAAGGCCAGAATATCAGAAGGGACTGGGACCCAGAGGAGAGAGTGAGGCTCGTGCCACATGAGAAGGGGACCCCAGGAGAGGCGTGCCAAGTGGGGCGAGAGGAGCCATCTAGTAGTAGGGTACCAGCCAGGGAGCGGATTGTAGCTGTAACAGAGCAACTGGAGAAGACCTGGGAGAGGAGAAGGGTGGCTAAAGCCACAAGAAGGGAGGGCGTAGGGGTAGACCCAATCAAGAAGTGCGAGACCGACTGGCCGAAGCGAGATCACAGTTTTTCAACGATGCCGACTGTACCAAACAGAGTTCCCTGGAGCTAGTGCGATCCCAGGGAGCAGAGCCACAGGGGCCACTACTTCAGTGATAGCCCGAAACTGCAGAAGGCGATTGATGAGAAAAGGGTTGCCGACCATGTGCTAGCGCTAAGCGAGAGCCGCGATATGAAAGCAGGGAAGGAGAGAGGAGCGACTGTGAACCCCATAGACAAAGACTGCACGAAAGTAATGCCATCAGAAGGGGAACAGAGGGGAGAGGGGGGTTTTAGCATCACCCTCCTAGGCAACTAAGCCATCAGAAGAGGTAAGAGGTGGGAGGGTGGTTGATGATGATTTCTCATGGTGTTGAGATTTTAATCGCCGGAGGTGTAGGGGAGATGGTTCGTGGCTGACTATCCGGCACTTTTTTTTTCTTTTTTTTTATTTATCTCAGTTTTGATTCGTTTTACAACTACACAGGTACGAACCAGACATGCATCATCAGATATGGCCAAGAAAAACCCTCAACTCCACCCCGGCGCCAGGGGAAAAAGCCATCATCCCAAGACCCTCTGGTGTGCGCCCAACCGCACACTCCCGTGAACAAGAGAGAAATACAAAGCCAGCTAACCGGACGACAACGTAAATCCCCAAAACCCCACGAGCAGGAAACAACAGGAAAACCACTTGCCGTAACCTCTCACCCCCTGAAAAATCAAAACCTGTCCGAGGACGACGAACAAGGAAGGTAAAATCTAACCGATACAAAGCGAAAGGAAAGACAAACAAAGTATATACCAATGAGAAGAAAAACCCAACCAGACAAAACATAGAGCAAACTACATTAAAGAACCAGACGGGGGCCGGCCATTACCCTGTAGGATAAGGGGCAATTATAACACGAAAGAGACCGGAAGCAATCACATTGACCCAAGGCATTTAGCTAGTCCAAGGAGGTAGTGCAATACCATGAACTGCTGCAACCGAGCAGTGCGACCATGGGCAATCACGGGGGTGAGTGGAGCCACCAGGCAATGAGGCTGCCAGCCAAAAGAAAAGACCAGAGTGGACCGTGTAGGCGGAGGGCGCCGGCAGGAGGTGGGGATCGCCGTAACCGAACCGCGGAACGAGACGACGGGACAAGGGGAGGGGGGTGGAGGGCAAAACGACTCTCTAGAAACAACCGACAAGCAGGCCTTGTCCGAATGTTCTCCGACCAAGAGACGAAAGGGAGTACCACGAAGTTACTGACCGAAGCTTTCCCCAGCGTGGGACAAGCCAACGACCAAGGAAGTACTTTCACCGAGGTCCGGATACTGTAACGCCAACCATAAACGTAGAAAGAAGTAAAGCCGACCGTGAGCAATCACTAAGCGAGGCTTATGAAAGCAGAGCGAGAAGAGGGGACGAGAAGGGCCTTCAAGCAACCCCTAGAACAAGGCTTTCTCAAGGCGAAGCCCTATCAGAGGAAGAAGAAGGGGGTGTCGTCACCCCCCTAGGCAGTAGGGCCATCAAAGGAGGGGAGAGGGAGGGGGTAGAGTTGACGATAATATCTCAGGGTGTTGAGATTTCAGTCGCCAGGGGTGAAGAGGAGATCATTGGTCGCTAACTATCAGGTAGTTATTTGAGTATTTTTTGTTTTGTTTTATCGATTTTATTCGTTTACTAAGTAAGAACTAACTAGGTACGAAAGCTAACTAACACCACGAAGGTATGAAAGCTCAAAACCTCCAACTACTGTCTATTCCACGCATCCTGTGCTAAAACCCTCTGACCCTGACCGACAGCGTAACTACTTTGTGTTGAGGTAGAAATCAAAGTCCGGTACTATGGGTAGAAACTACAAAGGAAACAACAGGCCAGAAAAATTCAAACCAATAATTGTCCACAGACGTGCAGCCAACCAAGAGAAAAACCAAAATGACAGTGAGAAACCTATGAACCAACAAAGAAGACTTCAAGCCCAGCTTGAAAGAAACCCCTAATACCAAACCGTAGGCTATACCTTCGGACCTGAGCACACACGAGGGGTAATACTACCCTGGCCTTATAGACCGTCAAAAGGGGCTGAAGGAATCCCTGCAGGAGATCCATACGACAAGCTGGCGCGGCGGAGGCGTGTAGCGTAAGGAAATGCCCTAAGGGCCCAATGGAAAACGAGACCAGGAGGGGGGCATGTCCCGAGGAACAGAGGCGGTAGGAATGAACCCCATTTCAACTAGCCCGTTTCACTGCCAGGCACGCAGCCGCCACAGATCCCAGGGTCAGAAGATCAGAAGGGACAGGGAACCGGAGGAGAGAGCGAGGCTCGAGCAACGCGAGAAGCAGACCCCAGGGGAGGAGTGCCGAGGGGGGCGAGAGGAGCCACCTAGTAGTAGGGTACCAGCCAGGGAGCGGATTGTAGCTGTAACAGAGCAACTGGAAGAGACCGGGAGGAGGAGAGGGGTGGCTAAAGCCACGAGAAAGGAGACCAGAGGGGTAGACCCAATCAAGAAGTGTGAGACCGACTGGCCGAAGCGAGATCACAGTTTTTCAACGATGCCGACTGTACCAAACAGGGATCCCAGGAGGTAGTGCGATACCAGTGAGCAGAGCCACAGGGGCCACTACTTCACTGATAGCCCGAAACTGCAGAAGGCCATTGACGAGAAAGGGGTTGCCGACCGTGTGCTAGTGCTAAGCAAGGGCTGCGAAGCGAAAGCGGGGAAGGAGAGAGGAGCTACTGTGAACCCCCTAGACAAAGACTGCCCGAGAGCAATGCCATCAGAAGAGGAACAGAGGGGAGAGGGGGGTTGTAGCGTCACCCTCCTAGGCAACAAGGCCATCAGAAGAGAGGAGAGGGGGGAGGGTGGTTGACGATGATTCTCATGGTGTTGAGATTTCAATCGCCACAGGTGTAGAGGAGATAGTTCGTGACTAACTATTCCACCGTGTTTTTCTTTTTTCTTTTTTTTTTTTATCTCATATATTGCTTGTTTTAAGGTACAAGAAATGACATGCATCGTCAGATATGGCCAAAACAAAACCCACAATCAAATACATAAAACAAACCAAACAAAACCTAAAACTAACTAATCCTCCATCATGTACGAACATATACGCGTCTGAAAAACTCAACAAAAACACGTATACTTAAGTCATACAACATGAAACAAGAAAAGATTTTAACCACAAACTCGCGCTAGCCAGTGAGGAGATCATCAAGAGGAGGCCGGGGCATTACAGATCATCAGGTCTCTGGCCCTGGTGTCCGAAATGCCTTCAAGGAGGTTAGCAGACGGGAGTTGGCGGTTAGGTGGCATCCTGCGGAGCTGGGTCATTGTTACCTGGAGCGGGTGGATCGGGGGGGTAATGTCGTAGGGTAGCATGTCCGGCGGAAACCCAGAGGCCGTGGCATGGATGTAGTTGACAAGTCCTTTGAGAAGAGAGGCCGACTCCCACAGGGAGGAGGTTTTGTGCAACGACAGGTCCCTTCGTATGAAAAGGGTCCTGGCTTCAGCTCTTTCGCGACAGGTGATGATGGCATGGTCGAAGTCCTCCAGCCCCTCTTCACATCTGGGGCACGTGGTGGGAAGGTCGAGGTTGTACCAGGAAGGGTGTCCTGCAAGGTAGCTCTTTCCAGACCTCATCTGATGGACTCTTCCCGTCAGGAAGCGATGGAGGCACATGAAGAGGTGTGGCAACAGAGAGGGGGCGAAGTGATAGTAAGCGGGGGGGAGAAATTC
>QOVD01001191.1:2661-19921 GCA_003521225.1 Tuber microsphaerosporum
AATGATCGTGGTTGCAGGATAACTGATTACTGAAGGACGGGAACAACTTATGTACTTAAGAACCGTCTCCAGGCTAGCAGGAGACAGAGCAGACTTCAGCGAGACGCCTAGATTAAGAATATACTTGGTTGAACGGCGATCCTTTATTCCCTTCGCTCTCTACTTAATACTCTTCTCCCTTCGCCTCTCCAGAAGCCTCCCTTGAGCCCAGCGCTAGCAGGACTACCACCGGTCTTATTGTATTTAGTAAAACAGGAATAAACCTGTTACAGCCGCCCACCCAAGGTGGTTTGAAGCGGACCGTCACCCCGACTGCACCAGATGCGGCCAGGAGGCCGAAACCTTCAGCCATGCAATACTCCGCTGTTCCTCCTCGTCAGACGACAGACACCGCCTACTCCAAGGCGTGGATCGAGTCGACCAGGACTCCCCCCTTTGGACCTCGTTGGACCTCCTCCTGGCACTGTCGGCATTTATTAGTGCGGCAAGAGTTAACTACCCCCCGGGCCTCGCCCCTTTCCCAAGTTTATTTTCAGATATGATTTTTCCTTCGTCACCTGTTTCCGTTATAGGGATAACTTTTGATTCTTCTCCGCCACGCCCCATTTAGGGGACGTGTAAGTTTCAGTTATGTTGGCTAGTTGGTTTCGACTAAGTCAACGAAATTTCCTGCAGTTATGTTTCTTTAAAGGACGATGGGCTTTTGTTGGATCCCGGTTACGTGGAGATTGATTAGTTTTTCTTTTGTAAATTGCGTTTGGATTTGAGGTTTTGTTTACGCCATAGCTAGCGCTGCATGCGAGTTCTTCTACCTAACAACGAATACATGATATAAAAAAAAAAAAAAAAAAAAATAACTCATGTGAGACGGTATTCCCCGTGTTGTTCCCGAATGGAACGAATGGAACAAGCTTGTCGAGTTTGCTTGCTTACCGCGCTCTCGAACTGTGAGAGAAGCCGTTTCTCGTCACGCACAAGATGGCTAAAAAGTAAAGAAACAACTCTTCTCCAATGGAAAAATCGAAAACACCGCCCATTCATTGAAGCACAAGCCCGTCCAAAAATAGATCCGCCAAACTCATTGCGCCAAAATACTTTTCCCATCACCGCCTCTGCTCGTCCTGCATGCATAAGAACAAGCAAAGTGTTCTCTTTTAGCTACAAAATGCATTCCTCGTAGTGTTATCTCGTCAAATAAGGCAGCGTCTCGGCAAGGCTTGCTCTCCCCAAACACGCAACTCCGGTAGTCTCAGAACAAGAGCTAAGGCTACTCGACAGGAGCTAGCACGACCTTCCTATCCTTTCGTTATTTAGCGATGTACTAGACTTTATGGGGACCTCTTGTCTTGAATCGAAGATTACAACTCAGCACGGAGATACCGGTACTCAATTTGACGAGAAAATACTGTATTCGCCTTCCAATACTGAAGTATAATACTAGTACCTGGATAGAAGTCTCTTTATGTTTCCCCTACCCTGTACTAGTACGGGTATTTCACTAACATAGCATCGATTGCCCAGCCTTCGCTTTAGAGAATTCGGATGCACAACGAATGTCTCCCTGCCCGGCGAAAAAGCTACCGAGAGGGACCATACCTGAGACATAATGTGTGGGGTCGCAGGGGGATCTTGGTAGCGTGGGGTTGAGAGCGGGACACTCGCACCGTGCCAACCTAAATTCTACCGCTTCTGGAATACCGATCCCGATATGGTTATGGCAAAATCGGTACCGGTACCTATCTTTTATCCTTGGAATTGCTTTTGCGCTACGGCTGCTGCACTTGTACCGTGGCTCTGGGGCATTTGTTCTTTCCGACAGTGTCGGTAAGCCCTTCCGTCTTGAGCATTGTTTTACTTCCGTTTATGGGCTGGGGCTCGAGGACCGTAGTCTACGTGTGGGTGGGTGGGTATTCCCAAAGATTGTGAATTGTGTGTAGCCAGCTAAGCTCCAGACAAGCGAATGATAGTTGCAGGGAAGATTTGAGATGATGGGGGAGAAACTCGGCGACGCAACTGATGACCTAGGGGCAAGAGCGCCATACCCCAGCTTACGGCCCGAGGAGTTAGGCGTTAATTAACTACCGTACCGGTAGTCGCTCCTTTAGCGACGCGACCTAAAGTGGAGTATTGGGAGTGGCAAATCTGGGATTCTCGTAACGTACTAATTCTCGAGTTGCTCCTACTGCCGGTAGGTGACTCAAGCACTGTAGCGTGTCTGGATATTTAGGATATTGGAAGTTGGGTGTCTTGCTCATCTCAGGGGAAGCACTCTCACCATTAAGGATTGCTTTTTTTGACGCAGGACAGTGAATATTGGAAGATTGAAAGTGAGACCCTATTCAAAGGTTGTTTGCTCAGCAAGCATGTTTGGTATCTTATGGCTTTGGTTTCCCTTGCTAGTGCGGAAGGTGTCAACCTACAAACGGAACAGCAGATAAACAAGGATGAATGTGACACGTACAAAAGAGCTACCGGTATTGGAATGTGGAAGTCTCTGGAGCAGCAGTGAGACCCAGCCTCTCCCACCATCAAGGTCGTTGAACCGGGTCGATGAGTGACTAGAAATAACTGGTGGTGTCCATTATTTCCGCCGTTGTAGTGACCAAAGGAGCATGCTACTAGAGGCCTGATAAGAAATGTCAAACTCAATATAGAATGACTTTTCATTTCTTAGTTATCATCCTAGGATTCGTCACAGATTGAGCGACATACCGTAGATAACCCTGAGGATGATATCACTGGTTTTGGATATGTTTCCAAAAACTGTAGGTAAGCAATTTCCTACTAACACATTTTTTATTATTATGGGCAGGATTCTATGGGACGAAACTAAGGTATGTCCCGGTGCTTGTATATCTAGGTTGGTTTACTAACTCCGAAGACCGTCCCCAAAATTTTACTCTCTCATACCATGCCCACCACAATAGGACAGTAGATACCGGTAATTGAGTGACTACACATGAGCATTCCCTCATTGGTACAGTGCAAGTAGTTGCCGGCTTGGCATGCATACAACCATGCTCTGCCGCACGAAACAACTGCTCGTCGCTCCCGAACCGAGCTCCCGAGCCCCGCACGCCTCACCATGCTGGACGAAATACTCGGGGGCTTTCGCTTTGATCCGGAAAACGGTAAGGTAATGATCCTTCCCTCTTCTAACCTGCTAATACTTACGAAAATTAGATGACGGCGGCACCTCAAGCGGCAACTACAGCAGGCCGTCCACCACAGAGTCGCAATGTGAGTATACATTGATTGACTTTTGGCCGGGTGACTACTGATTGATAGATTAGATGAGAGCAGGCTCGTTGCGGAAGTGGCGGTGGCACCGGAAGGGGATTTACTACTCGAGGTCCCATCCAAGAATGGACTTGCGAGATTCAAGGTTTCTTCGCAGGTGATGTGTCTGGTGTCACCGGTATTTCGCGCAATGTTAGGTCCTTCATCGATGTTCAAGGAAGCTTGCGAGCTGCGCGCTTCGCCATCGTGTTATAGACTTTCGCTCGAAGGTGACGATCCAGAAGCGTTTGTGGCGATATTATACGTTCTACACTGCCAAACTGAGAAAGTCCCCTCCTCCATCTCGTTCGAGGATCTATTCCATATGGCGATCATTTGCGACAAGTATGATTGCGCGCTGGCTGTGGCTGTTTGGGTTGACATTTGGACTACGGGGTGGAGGGAATTCGCTTTCGAAACAGCGTATTCTGAGTGGATGTTTATTTCTTGGACCTTTTGTTTACCTTTGGTATTCGAACCCTTGAGCCGGAAGATAGTTATGGAAGGGCGATATGAAAATGGGTTGGGGCAGCTACTTTGGGGTGGGAGGAGTTTGGATGAAGTAATGGTCCCCGATCCAGTCATATGTAGGCCCCTCTCTACTCTGAGGCGCCGAGCTGTAGACTGAGTGGATGGTAGCCGCGATACTTCAACTACGCTCCGACGCCATAAAAGCTATCCTCGATGACACTGTATCCTACCTAGATCTCTATTCCAACGCAGAAGGGACAATGTGTCGCTACGAAATTCCCGAATGCGACATCATGATTCTCGGCAGCATCGTCCGGGAATTCCGAAAGCGTGGGCTACACAGCCGCGAAAAGTTTTTACTTATGAGTCTGAATGAAGTGGTAGCAAGTATCAAAGAGATAAGTATCTACTTTTATACAAATTATACTGGGACTCTATTTCATGGGGATACCTGTAGCTTTTTACCAGAGCTTTTTACAAAAGTTGATAAAATTTGCGAGAGCATCGGAGAGCTGAAGCTTGAGAGGTTTAGTAAAGGTGTTGTGTGGCGCAAGTGTGGAGGCGAGTTCGGGGGCAAATTGGAGCCTTTAGAATATAAGCCTGTGTAGCCTGGAGTGGTGCAAGGAATGTTTACCAACAGCAGGGAGTATATCTAGATCTTGTCTTCACGGATCATCATCAGGTGTCTTTGCAAGGGAATCTTTCTTTTTTTTCTTATCGAACATTTACCTGGCGTTTGGCGCGCCGTACTTTTAACTTGAAAACCGGAAATGGGTAATTTAAATCGCATCGCATGTTAAACCCTAGAATCACAACGCCTCTAAACTATGATTTGGAATCGCGGCGGGCTAAATAGTCTGTGATTTTGATTGCGAATTTGATTCTTTATCTTGTTTAGGGTTGAACTTCCGGAGGATATCAGTTGCATTTTAGTTTGGTCTTAATCCAATGTACCATACCACTTTTGTACTAAGCTAAACAGGTTTGCTTGTTTCAGAATCAATATCTCCCTAGCCACCTCAATCCTCGAGGACCCAAACAGATTTTCCTCCAAATCATATTGTGATTTCAAAATCAAGATTCCAAGTCGGTGCACCAAACACCCCCTTAATTGGTAGAGGGGTGGATTACCTACCTATCCAGTAGACGCAAATTACATCCTCATATCACTCGTACAGCACCAAGGCCGGTTTTAAAACAGTGAATCTTTGTATTAGGCGCGTAGCGGAGAAACAACACTAGAGTAATAATAGTGTGATAATACTTAGCCAAATGTTTTGATAGGGTCATGCTCATGAGCCACAATCCGCCGCTTCAAACCTCTGATTATCATACTATTACCCTAATAACACGATATTGCCGACACCCACCCTCCGGGCTACTTCAAATCCTTGTCTCGAGTATTTCCGACCCCCTGCCTTATTGTTAGTAAATTCCATGAATAGGAAAAGGAGGCGAAACCAGCCTTCTAGATATCAGTAGTCATTAACTCGCCCCATCACCGACCCCCAGCAGGTAATTTTTGCACCTCCAAACCCCGCATAAGGCTCAATTCTTCACTATTCAAAACACCTCATAGACTGATGGGCCAGTCACGGGAAAACGGTCTTCCGCCCTTCTCTCGAAAACGATATACTCCCCCCCACATTGTGCAAAAGCCTCCTCCATCCTCCCTGGAAGAGGCATGCTCTTCGTAAGCACTCTTGGGTACCCAAGTCACCTGATTGACATTAAGATTCACAAAGGTTCTGATGAAGCCTCTGAGAGATTTACGACACTGTCTTGTTAGGCACGTCAGTGGGTTCGAGTAGTGAGTGGGTAGTATATAGGATCTGACCTGAGTCCAGTAACACGGGGTAGTTAAACTTTGCCGGAAGGAAATTTTATCTTACACCTAACACCGGGGCACTCGCAGCCATCTTGGATACCTTCAATCGATTCTCTAAATTCTAGTTAGCAGAGAATTTTCAATATTCAACAGTTCGTCGCCGAGTCTTGAGGGCATCCTGCTCGAGTGTACTTCTTCCCAGAGCCTAGGTTATAGCAATTCTCCGTGCGATTTTCCAAATAGTAGAAGGCAACTAGAGAACAATTACAATCCGTGTCTAGGAAAAATAGGGATATACGGTACTGGCCCCGCAGGAACCCTAACCCTACAGAGGCCCCTTGATTGAGAGTCATCCAAGATCTCCGTGAGGAATTTCGAAGCCCAATTGATATGGCGTTTCCATGAATCATGAAAATCATGCGGCCCTGGCGAATCTACTCGGTTGGGGGGGGTGGTTGTTAATCTTTGTGGCCTGTAGGACCCGTTTGAGTCCTATTGAGAAATCCTGCGGAAGTATGCACTAACTTTTTGTTTCTCGGGGGTTACTATACATTAGTGTCCGAGTTGTACGGTGCGTTATCGATCGCGCACAATTGATACTATATCGTAAATTACAGTTGTAAAATGCAATACGAGCAAACAGAATTTTGCCCCAATGTTTTTTTGATGCGGGATAGCTATGTGCTTTCCCTGAGGTCCAACGGAGAGATCGCTGTGCAAGCTAACCCGCGAGTAGTCCGTCGTTGACCTTGACGCCTCTCTTAAACTCTTCTTTCTTAGTCTCACAGTCCCCTTATCTTCCTCCCATCCTTCGTTTTACCTTCCCAAATCTTCGTTACGTATCCCCGACAGCCACCACCGACCCGGCTACCAACGCCTGGTGAGTTTATGGTAAATCACCGGATATTATCGTGTCGTGTCGTACCGTACGCTATGTAAATATATAGTTTAAACTTTGCAATGCATAGAGTGATATTTTATGATGGGGGGTTAGAAAGTGGGGATTCTTGGATACCCCTTTGGGGGCGTTTTGGATCTCTCCCCGGTCCTATTAAGCAAACAACCACGTCCTCCAGGGGCTATGAGAAAACAATAGCTTAGCGTGTGGCTGTCGCTCAACGACTGGCCGATGGTTACCAAAGCGCCAATGTTCCGGTGCTAGAAGTATTCTGTGTACAATACATACGTAGGTCTATGTTTAATAATCGGGAAAGGAACTAATAGAATCGATCTCGAAGGCCAGCTGTGCAGCAGCCCAATATATCCTCAGCGCCTATAGAGTTTGAGTACAAGCCACTAAATGGATCCGTTTATTGCAAGATGCTCAAGTACAGTATAAGCTTAGAATACCTTTCTTTCCTCTTCCGGATATTCGTCCCCCTGCTACAAGCTGCTAAGCCCGGAATGGACAGTACAAGTGAAGGGAAACGCAGCCTCAAGGAGCGGAGGGCAATATGTAGGGAGACAGGACGACAAGGATAGTGGAGCGCCACTTGGTGAACATGGAATGCTGGCCGTAAACCTGGGAAAATAGGCATTATTCTTGAAGCTGCCATTCTGCCGGTGAATCTTGCCGAAACGATGGCAGAGAAATGTGGCCTAGGGGCTAAAAAAACGGTAGAATCCCTACCGTACCTACGACGAAACTGAGCGGGTGATGAGCAGAGATCACGAGTAATCTTTTGTAACCTCAACCTGGACGGTTTTCTTCGTTGTCCCCAAACACCCCTGTTCGTCACCCCCAGTTTCGTGGTGGGTACGGTTAGGACCGTGACTGCGAATGGCTGATAACAGAAGAGGAAACTACTTTTATGATAGTAGAGAAAAGCAGTAGGGTGTGGTTTTGTGCTAGAATAAAGTACTAGTACGGTACGGTGCCCGGAGTGTGTTCGTTGTTGCCCGCTGGTCGTGAGGCAGATCATCATCATCGCTTGTCTATTTTACACTCAAAATGCCATTTTTTGACATTTTAGAGCTCAGCAACCTAACGTTATATCTCAATTGCTACCAAATCCTGCAAGTAAGAAGACTCATTGGGTGCGAGTAGCATATTGGGGTCTTGGGTGTTTTGGTGGGGATTTTCGTGAGGATTGGGGTTGTATGTGGACCCTGAAATCAACAGTGATCCTATCAAGCAACTTTTTCTACTGGTACCCATGCACATTTTTGTGCCTACCCTAAAATCCAGAGGTCCTCAGTAGATAATTGCCTGCACTAGGCAAACGCCAGCTGAACCGAAGAGATATTATAAAAACCCAGACGTGTGTATCCTCAGCCAGTTGTAGATTTATTTATATCCACAAGGGGGTTGATATAGAAAGTGTAAAAGTCAGAAGGGATTTCTTTTTCAGCGGTTTGATGTGGTTTCGCTGCCTTGCTATGGGTATGCGACAACGGACCAGCGATCAACCATCCAAGAACTATCTAAAACACCAGTCTTGGCGCCAATTCATCCAAATGCTTCACGAATCGCCCGCCAAGTACAGATACTGTCGGACGCGTGAATGGCTGCCGTAAGAGCTTGAATCATTAGACCGTGTACCAGGTAGTCCAAAGTTTCCTCCTCTGGAAAAGAGCCGAAAAACACCAAAAAAACCTGCTCGCCGAGACACATCAGACCTTACTAGGAGAGGCAACTCCGGCGTCCCAGCAATCATTTGAGTTCTTAGACCCTAGGTGATCAGCGAGGACATTCGCAATCATGATGCGTTGTCTACTCGTCACGAATTCTTTGACATTCTAGGCTCTAGGTGGAATTGTGGTATTTAAAGGGCTCTGGGACCCACTCGGGAGACAAGCAGCGTGCACCGCTAATACTCTTTTTTCGTTTTCTCTCTTTTGCTGCCCTTTCCTTATCATTGTGGAGATCATCACCCAAGCCTCTGTTATCGAGAAACTTTTACCGTCAGCCACATCCCTTACGACATCCAAGTATCCCACTGTTACATACCCGCGGGTCCTCGCCCATGGCCTGTGGCGCGGGTGCTGCGCGGCTGGCCTCCTCAAAACCCGTGTGCTGTCTGAATCATCTGATAAGGTAGTTGTCCTATGCCTACAAGCAATGATTCCAGTCGTCCCATCCGTCCAAGACAGGGTGAGGACGTCAGAAGGCGAGACCGCTCGCCCTTGGACGGACGGGCTCCCTTGGTGCCATCCTGGACGGGCGACAAATACTAGTACTAGGAAGAAAGGAAATTTCACAAGTGCTGGTGCAATACTGTACAGCCTCATTCCAAAAGTTCTCGCACCCTTCCTTGTACCCCAAGGGCAACACCAACCCACAACAACATGACCACAACAGCCTTTTTTATAACTTTTTTTCTGATATCCTCCTAGGAACACTATAAACCTTTATTGCAATTTATTTCACTGAATAATAGAGGGAGCAGGTCAGAGAGGCCTTTTTCTAAGGCTAGTGGTACTTGGAAGGGTGCGAGAACTTTTGGAATGAGGCTGTACGCCCGTCCGGGGGATGCACTGCTGATACTACAACTCCGATCTACTATGCAATTGGGATTACTCCATCACCGATGTGAGGCTGCATCCCGCGCACTTAGTTGAAAACTCATACAAGCACCACTCACCATTCGAGCAGCGGGCGAAGCAGAAGAACCGCAAAATCTTGTATAATCTACTGTCTCCGGTAGACCTCTAATTTCCGTACTCAGAGGCAAAACCCCTAAGGATTTGTGTTTCCCCCACACTGTAAAAGCTGGGCATGCTGAGCGTACCAGATCTCATGAACTGGGATTCCCAACCCTGGTAACTAGTCAAACTAAACCTATCGTAGGTCGATGCCGCAACTCCCGCTGATAATCTATAGTGGATTGTAAGAGATTTTAGCAGCAAGCAGTACCACGACACTGTCAGAAAGTATTATACTCACAATGTCGAGACGTTTTCAGGACCAACTGCTATTGCATGCCACCGGAATTCCGAGGCTCTAGCCAATTTTCGGCTGCATGTAATAGCAGTTCGTCTCAGCCCTCATGACATTGCGAGGCCGTAGGAACTTGAACAATTGGACCATGTGCTAGGACGTTAGAGTTGCCTCTCCCGGTAAGGTCTAGCGTTTTTTTTTTAATTTTTATTTGCCTTGGGTAGCAGGTTCCCCGGTGTGTTTTTTTGCCCCTTTTCTAGAGGAGGAAATTTCGGACCACCTGCCTCACGACCCCACTATTCAAGTCCTTACGATACTTAACCTATACCAAGCATATTCAGTACCAGACTCAGCATACTCCCGGAGAATGGCCCAACAAAACTTCCCCGTTTCCGGTGCAGCTATGCCAAAGCCCCCCCTGCCGTAAATCTCGGGGGAAACCGCTATAGATTTACCAGAGCCCCCAGGACAAATGATGCAGCGGCAAGGCCGGCAATTAGCACAGATCCATCATGGCATCTCCCACTAGTAAGTCCACATCCTAGTTTTGACAGTTCAGTAACCAATACTGAAAGGGGTCACGGGAATGCAATAATAGGGGATCTCACCGCACAGGTTCGGCTAGTCGACGGCAATTTCAGCAATCGAAAACGATAGTTCATTAAGCGCATTGACAAGCTTAGTAACTTTATTTAGTATCCTATTATCGATAGAGGTTGATGGCCCTCGTGTTTGGCTAGGGGCTTTCCTTTCTCGCTTGGCTCGGGCTTGAAGCCAGAATGGCTGACGTTTCTTCGCATTTCCCTAGTTGGGATCAGAGGCAGTCGCCTCTAGAGCGGTTTGACATATTGAACAATAGGTGGCCCTCCCGTGCGTGGATATACCAGGGTTCTTGGTGGGACCAGCATTACTGATTTCTCTGCAGTGCAGTGGATTGAATTTATTTTTATGTACACTGGGGACTCATACCATGTATGAGGGGAACCCCTGACTAGAGCAATGCTATCGACGTCTCGAGAGATATGCGCGGAGCAGGAGGTAACACTGCCTTTAGCTGCCGGGGGGCGGAGCACCGGAATTCTGAGGAAATACGCGGTACTTATGAGAATGTTCCGGGCCCAGTGATTAGTCTAAAATGTTACACACTAGGTTTGATGAAGCAAGGTAAGTATAAGAAGAGCTCATTCTCGCCTCACACTGGCGAGAAGTGACGAAGTCCCTTCAACATTCCAATTTATCAATTTGGGATCACATGGTCGAACTCCCTCAAGCCAAAGCAACCCTACGAAGAGGACCGGGCCTTAAAGAACCCGGACACTGATCACCTGGCATATTTGACCATTGCTCCAATACTCTGCCATTTTATACGCAAGGCTGGACGCACCATTAGGTAGCTACGGAGCGAGAAGGTCACCTCTACAGTCGTTGAGTAGGATGTGTGGAGGAATTTCCCGTATTGGAGTTGGTTTCTGTGAAAGATGGAAGGTCCGTCGTGATGGCAGATGCAAAGGGATTCCGGGAACGGGCGGTGAAGCAGGTCTGCTGGCGATGAAAGACATCCAGACAGCAGTGGTAGAGGCAAGGTGAATGACTTCGCTACGATGGGGGGGCAAGGCAAATACTCGAACACGACTATACAATACGTCGTTTCGGAAGACAAGCGTCAAGATTGCGGTGTTTGGTTCAGAGGATGACTAGAATGGTAAGTGGCTAAAAGAGAATTATATGTTGATGGGTTGCGTCAACTTTGCATTGATCAATAAAGGTATTAAGGAGGAATGATTGAAGGTAAGTGGCTAGTGGGGTTCTTCCTGTTGGTAGTAACTAGTTTATTATTCGGGAGACTGGGCCGCGATGGGTAAACGGATTTGATTTGTTCAGCGAGGAGTTAGCATGGATTATAGGTTTATTGTATTCGGGGGGGAGGGAAAGTATTTGGGCTTAAAGAGGATTTTGTATGGGAGTGGTTCAGCAAGAAAACATCCTCGAAAATGCACTAAGTTAATTCTTACCAGACTTTGCTTCAGTTTGTACAGCAGAAGCTAAACTAAAAAACCCTCCGGAAATATCCAACTCAGTTCCTATTCCCTAAACAGGGTAATTAAGCGTAGATAACGGGTTGTCCCAATGCTTGACCCCCGACCCTCAACCCTCCCCAAGCAATTCATCGAATATAGCCTGAGAAAATTTGTGTCGGCTTTACACAAAAAAACTTTTACAACTTCCAGAGATTTGTGGAGAGTTACGACTTGGTGGAAGGATTTCTTATGCTAGTTATACAAACGACAAAATAGCTTTGGCGGGGGTGCTCTCATGTGCAGGGCCTACCCAGCGTTAGGTTGGGAGAGCAGAACCCGACCCCAAGTACAATATTATAAAATCCATCACCTGTACCGATCTAGAAACCACCACGACTCCAAGTATCTCTTTACGGCCTCAAACTAACGCTTTAAGGCATCTTGAAATCATGCATGGTAATTCGAGTGATATCTAGTGATTCTACGAATCATCATCATACAGATTCATCCTTCTGAAACCTTCCAAACAAAGATAGAAGAGCTATCATAGTGGGCACCTCTAACTTGAGAGACAAGAATGAACTTCTGAACCGAACTCAGTGGGATTCTTGAAACCAGGTTGGCATCCACACCTTATCTAAAGGCGAGGCAGGGCTGCCCAGCTAAACTACTTGAATGAATCATGCACAAAATATCATTTCACCTTTCGCCTCGAAGTGGGTTTCACCTCATGAATTCCACGCAATGCATATATATATACCACTATTTCCCGTAGACTGTGAGGCAGCACAAAATCTCGATATTTCGCATTCATCAAAAACAAAACTCTCTCTATAAACAGAAAAGAACCATGTCTTCTACACCAGTCGCAAGCCCTAGCCCCCCTGGTTTACTCTCTAATGACAGCCAGGATTTCATTAATCAATGGTTCACACACTACGGCTTCAGCTTCAGCAATCCCGAAGATCTAGCGGCCCGACTCACCAGACTCAAACGAACCTACAAACGCCGTGCTCCCAACCGGAGATTACGAGGCAATTGTGACGGGCTCCTGAGAATCCTCGCAGATATAGCTTCATTGCCAAACCATAGGCATCGCAGAGATGCTGCCAACATCGTCAGTCAGGTGAACGCAAGGCTGAATAGAGGGATGGTTGAAACACTAGTGCCAGATCCAGTAAGATACCCACGCCATCCCGGAGTTGCAATTTCACCATTAGCCAACGATCCTCTCCCGGGCGTAGTTGGGACTCATCCCCCCGCCCGCGGACCTGGAGAGCCTGTACCGGAGGTCTCCACCCGCAGAATATTTCCGAGATATACCAGGACCGCGCCAGCTCTCCCGGCTGAAAACGAAGGTTTGGCAGACGGTATCACGCGATGGATTCCGGAAACTGAAGATTTCATAACAGCAATGCAGAATTTACGAATCATGAGGGCTGACGATCCGGGCCTCCATGCACCGCTTCTTGTTGATCATCCTTTGGAGGTGGTAATGGAGTTCCCGGAGACAATTGCGCTCATCACTGCCCCAGTGCCTCAAGTAGATCCGATGTTGCAGACAGCTGCAAGAAGTCATCTAACAATATACGACACTAGGTCAGGGTCCCCAAGCAGACGAGGAGCCCTGACTCCTGACCATTATATCTATAAGTTGATTGATTTCTTCCGTACCAGGTTACTCGAGCCCTCTGTTGCTGCGAAGTATGCGATCGTTAATCGATCCCATCCAAGCAGGTACGGTCCAGGAAGTGCAGATAATATAGCTAATGAGCCTCCTGCTACGGTTAACGAAGGTATGTCCTAAAATCTACTTCTCCCCCCTTCCATTTAATCTAACAATTTGAATAGTTGAAGGTGTTATGAGATGGGTTTTGCACGGTTTTCCTGTGGTCGAGATAATCCGCCAAGGCAAAACTCAAGGTGGTAGAGAGAAAATAGATGGCGCTTATGGGTACGTCGACCGAGAAGGCCGGCACAGTCATAAAATGACCCTTAATTCACTCTTTTTCGATTCCATTGAGCAGGCATATCGAGATGGAGTAGACTACGATGCTATCGTGTTCCTTCTGTTCGTTACCGTAGCTCATGAATTCGGTCATTACTTGAACACTTGCGTAATTGGCCCCCCTCTAATATTTTTCTAGGAAGCCCCTTACTAATAGAAGGTATTCAGTGGCATGTTGGAGCAGATGATGACGCCTATTTCCGAACACCCCGGGGCCTACGATATCTGGTCCAAACGGGCACGAGTGAGGATAGAGAGCACCCCAGCTATGATCCAGAGGACCTGCTTATAGGAGAAATTGGGCAAGTGATTGAATGGCTAATCTTTGGCTTCGTAAGTGATATAGATGATGGCCCTGCGGGTTTGGTCGGGGAATCTGTGTTCATCACCGGATGGGGCAGTTGGCCGGGTAATAACCTATCCCTAGACAGTTACATTTGCAGGAGATTAATGCAGACCCGCCCGCACCTGCGAATGCCCGCACCGGAGATGAGGGTATTCGTGGAGAATCTGAGAAGGGAGGAGGCACTTGGAGGAACAGACCCAATGGATATCGACGACGACTTTGAGGATGCAATTGCCGTAGGTGAGCCATCGGACGTGGATGCGGGGCGTTCTGGAGTAAGTATACCTAATACCGCCAGAGGCAAGGCATTTCGTCATGCCTTCATACGCCTCGAGGCTGAGATCGAAAGAGCGAGGGCCAGGAGAAGAGCCAGAGCGCGCGGCAATCGTGTCAATTCATGCGGGCTCGGCAGACGGAGTTGGAACCCCAATGTCCAACTTCACAATAACCTCAATTGGCGCACAGATGAAATCCCCCCACCTTCTACCGGCTTTCTGTCCTTCCTCCCCAACTCTGACCGTCGGGTCATCATGGTGGGGTACATATTCCTATGTATAGCTTCAGATTACGGTCTCAGGATAGTGTGGCCCACATTCACCTCGACATATTCTTCGATCCTTACAGCCATCATAATGGTTCTTGGGCTGTTCTTTGTGAGAATCCCAGATTCCTTAACGACGCGTTCCGATAGCATCTTCTGATCAGGAATCTCGTTCGAGTGAGTAACTATGAAGTAGGAGTTGTGTCTCTCAAAGAGAGACGCTATTAATAGAGTTTTCGAATAGTGTAGGATTGCGGCAATATTACAAATACTTAATAGATAATATAAATAGCTTGTTTTGCATTCTGTATGGAGAATGGAAAGAAAAAGTGATTCCAGATGTTAATAACCCTTGTCTTTTCCAAGAGCGCATAATGATACCCCGGAGTTGATGCAGCACCTCCAATGAGTTCAGCGGCCGAGAGGGCTGGTACGAAAAGTCCGGGAAGCTTTGAAGAGCTAAAGGTGTCACTGATGCCCAACATTTGCCCATAACCGCGACCTACTGTAATCTACAGCGCCGTCGGCATACCCCCGATCCAAAAGACGTTTGATAGTGTCGCGCATCACATTTCTCTCATGCGACCACTCCTCGAGTAAACGAGCTCTGACGTCGGTTGAGTCTTTTTCACTGTGGGAGCAGAGAGACAGAGCCAATGGGGTTGATAGAGGGGCCAATAAGCATTCGAAACACCGTTGGTTGCCCTCTCCCAATTCGGATTGTAGGTTTATTTTTAATGAGGCGCAGGGAAGGGTAACAATCGAAGAAGAAGAAAAAAGCAGTTTGTCGGTCTCGTTCTCGCTGCTCTTGTCTCTGGTGCAACTAATACCGACCTGAGTCAATCATCAAGACAAAGATCTCAAATGTTCCATGGGTTGGTGATGAGGAATGCAGGGTGAGCCAAAGCTCGATCTTTCTAGAAACGTACGAGTATCATAGTGGATTGGTGTACTTGTACTGTAGGATAGCCATCCGGTGGGGATTGAGGCAGGGACTGGGTTTTTTTTCCTTTTCTTTCAGAGACAATACACGTACTATGAGGTACAGTACGTTGTCGTAGGGGAAGAGCAGCGCCCTGACAGGTGGTATTATCATGCCAAGGCGAATATGTACCGAATTGTATGTAAGATAGGCATCGCAAGCATACAAGGGCACGGTACTAATACACATCTGCCCAGAGGAGGGAATCTCCACTTTTTTTTTCCTTTTTTTTCCTTTTTTTTTCACTGCTGTTTTACTATCACATCCCTCCCATCACACAGGCGCACAGGACTTGTGCTCCCTCGTTTATAACAGCTCAATGAAAAACTCGATGCTCATCACGGACCACCCCAGATCTAAATATATACTTTCACCGCCATATCCTTTTTACAAACCCTTGGAACCATTCACCCCGCACGCCGATATTCAGATTCTCTGGCTTACTCGCCTACGGCCTTTCTCCTGCGCGCGAGATCGCAAAATTTCACAGCCCAAAAAGCAAAAAATTCCTACCATTTCTGCGCGATAGGTGATAGTTTATGAATCCTTGACACGTCACGATATCCTCAGGATGAGCATCACTTACGGTGCGGTAGCTGTAAATAGTATTAAAGGAAGGACGGTACTTGGAAAGGTTGGGATTTTTTATATCGTAAATCAATCAGATAATTTATGCGAACTTTCGCGAAGCATCGTATGGTCTCACTTTTATTTTTTTTCCTTCTCCTTCACGAGGTTTTTTAAACGTTGTGTAAGCACCGTGCTGGATCTACCGCGATTCCCCGAGACCCGGAGTTCGTAGAAAGAAAAAGAAAGCAGAGTAAAAAAAAAACGTTGTCTCTGTTTCTTTTTATATCTTTTCCACCATAAGGATGGAAGCTTGTTTAGACCATGATGCTCACATATTTCCCCTTTCCCCCTTGTTTCTAAGCTCATGGAAACACCCGACCGTCCTCACGGGCAAAAAAAACTCGGCTAAACTAGCAATTTCATCGGTGCTGTAGGGAAGCTATGGGTAGCACAAGAAGGAATTGACGATGCACCTCTAGCTTTTCCATCGCTCAAAGATATAGATGTAGGTGTGAGATGGTGGAGTAGGAGGAAGGCAGGAGCAACTTTACATTTGATAGTTGTTTCATCTTGTCAAGGATCCGTCGGATAGAACGTCACTCGGTATTCTCCTATGGGAAACAGAAACCGGTTAAGACTGCAAAAAAGGCCCAGCAGGCCGGACAGCCTCCACCGAAGAGAGCTTTGCTGTATAAACTCCTCCTCCTCATCACCGACCCCCCCGTTATCTACCCACACTCAACCCCATTGCGGAAAAACTCCAAGCCCCCCATGTAAGACTACAGAGTTCAACCAACGAAACGCTAAACGGGGTCTATAGCGAGACAAAAATGCAGTAGAACAGTCCGGTTTATGTACACGGGGACACTAATGGTCTAAGTTTCGAATCCAAGCCCAAGGAACTCGAAGCGGAGGGGAGACGAATGAGAAGAGGGAAGGGCAGAAAGAGGGAGAGAGAAAAGAGACAAACCCATAGCTTAGCAAGGCAGGGTATTACTTATTATAACTTTTTTTTTCCTTTTAACCTCGGAGAGCTGAAAACTGCTACATCCCCGCGCCCCCGTGACAATTGCCTTACAGTTCTCCAGATATACAGAATGGTACCTACTTTTGCCTAGCGGAAAAAAGTTAAATATATCTCAACAGAGCTGTTCAACCCCACGTACCGGTACCGGCAAGAACGTTCACACCTTTCCCCATACAGGTGGTAGCTTCTAGCTATGCCCCTTCCATGATATGATATTCTTTGTCAGTAGAATAGATACCTCCATTTCGAGCTTAGATCTGTACTACTTTACTCAAAAGTATTCACACCATATGGTAACAGTACCGCAGAC
>QOVD01001191.1:19938-43018 GCA_003521225.1 Tuber microsphaerosporum
TTCCCCCTTCCCATGTCCCACTTTTTTTTGCCATATCCCAGCCTTAATTCACCTCCCTCTATTCTACCTGCCGGCGTGATGATTTGTTGTTGGGTGAATTGATCACGAAGCGAAGCTCCTGGTACCTTTTTTATCTTTTTTTATCTTTTTTTTTCCTCTCTTTTTTTTTTTGCTTTTTTCCCCATTAAGTTATTTTTCTAAATCATCCCTCACTTCCTTGATCCCTCCCTTCACCAATACTATGGTCAGATTCCTATCGCCTATCAGAGAACACGATGTCACGGTGCCATACCGTGGTTCAAAATCTATATTTAGACCCTGTTGAAAAAGGTGGGCTAGAGTGTTTTGCCCATGTCTTGCCTGTCCTGTCTTTGTCGCCGGTGATGCAAGGAATTTACCCTTTCGATGCACTTCTCCCGGCCTTCTGTAGACAAGCTGCTGGGGTTCTTTACTCCGAAAGGTTTCCCTGGAGTTAAGGTACGAGATGGGGTACTTGCACTATAACGAAATCTACCGTTTGTCGCATATGTTTACTTTGGTCAATGCGATATGCCTGCCGGTCTCGGCTTTTGAATGGAAAAACGAAAGAAAGAAAAAAGAAAAAAAAGACACAAGGCAGGTGACTAAAACCCTAACCCAGTTTTTATTAGGGATTGTAGCAGTGGCTGCTTGCTTGCGGCCTGCTCGTCGACTAACCACAACTCATCACTCGGGACACCTTCGCTTCTCCTTCGATCACGACCTTTTCTAACTAGACCAAGCGTAGGCCCCGTATCTGTAGTAGCTCTGCTGTATGTCGGATTGTTATCGTCACGGCTATACATCACCCAAATGTCCAAACTAGCCCCACTTTGATAGAGTAAACCACCAACCCCAATTGAAAAGTGATTGCAGCTGACAGCAAGACCTTTCTTTTTTTTTCTGTGCGCCCTCACATCCCCAGTTTGTTCTTTGCCACAGGGCCCCGCATCCCGGATATCAGATGGCCGGTAAACTTTGAACCATGAAATTTCATCTACCCGCTGCGGACTTTCTTCCGTCTTAATGTACATAGGGCACAAAAATCGTAAGAGCAAGGAACTGAAACATTAAAAAAACCGCGTTGAAGGAATCTGAAACTCCTCCTAACAGCCAAATCGATAGCCCATACATATGAAATGGCGCAAAAACGTGACCTCGCGATGCTAAACTTAAAATAACTAAAAAATTAAAGAGTAAGAGAAAAAAGAAAAGAGGGCGAGATCGAGATCGAGAGCGAGGGATGGGAGGAGGGTATCGTGAGGCGACCGTTATGTACAGTACGTCAACATCGTAAACCGCCCGAACATTGAAATCTGATAAGAAACCATAGGAAGAGTACAGGTAATAAATAAAAAGGAAATTAACCAACTAGAAATTAAAGTTAAGAGAGGAGTAGAAAATCTGAGGAAACTCAAGGCTCAGGAAAAGAAAAGGGAAGTGAATGAACGTGAAAGAAAAAATAATAATAATAGGCAAGCCATATGCAGCCCTTTGGGCTTGGGGGGCTGTGCCATTAAATCCAAATCCGAAAAGCGCCGATACCCATGCTCACATCCACAGCTAAGTTTGAAATAAGAAAAAAAACAACAAAAAACCCCGTACCAAAAAGGAATGACCGTACCGTGCCCTTAACATGCTATGAGTGCGTTTCGTAAATAATAAAAAAACCAAATGAGAGTGAGAAAAAAAATCAAAAGACCCGCCAATAAGGACAGCGAAAAATGTAATAAACCCCCAATGTGTGCTTGCGTATGTCGTAAATGAACGTCTAGATTTGGAGCAAAAAGAGAGGAAAGGAGAGACATAGAAAGAGAGAGGAAATTCGTAAAAGCCTTAATTAGGCGTAACCCTGGACATGACTTTCATTGGTCAACCTTCACAAAGAAAGTTAAAAACAGCTGTGGGGAGGGGGAAATATATGCATGCAAGGCGGAAAAAGATGTTACATGATGCATGGACTCCGTGCCTGTGCCTGAAGGGGGAAAAAAAAAGACGACTAAAACTTACAAATTATAATTCGGTTCCATACACGTGACGTTCGTAGAGCTACCGGTGGGAGACCGGTTGTCATTATATTCATAATATTCGCCAAAATCATTAGGGAGATCCTGAGAAGATAGGTTGTAGTTTTGGTTGTAGTGAAAGACCCCCGGAGCTGGTGAAGAAGGTTGGTATTGAGTCCCCTCCATCAGCAGCATCGGGGGCTGGTAATCTCCATTCGACACGAGGTTTTGGCCAGCGGTTCTGTCCGCAATAAACTGAGAATTCGCAAGAGGGTAACCATGCGATGCTTGCCGACGATGCCCTTCCAGGGGCCACGTGCGCGATGAAGCTGCGTTTACACTCGGACTACGAGAGGATGCCGGAGAGTGGTGGGATTGGGGATGAGGGAGGTGTTCCGTGCTTGTGAAGAATTCGTCATATTGAGAATGGTTTGATCCCCCCCCAAGACTCTCTGCTCCGGGAGATCCACCGCCGCAAAGTCCATCATAATCATCAAAATCGGTTTCAATCCTCGAGGTGTCGATTCCAATCTCCTTCAAAATCGAGTTTGCCAGTCTCCCGCTGGGCCTGCCAGCTATGAACTGGGTGGAGGAAGGTGGTAGACCCTTTCGGATGCGGTCCATCTCAATCAAGCCCTGGGTGAGAATGATGCAGCGGCTCTCAAGAGTTTCGATATATCTGAGAAGTGTTAGTATTCTAGATTTATGAAGCAAGAATGGACAGAATATCTCGAGAAACTTACCCTCTTGGGGGGTTCTTATCTCTCGGCCTTCTGCGCTCACTATAAGTGCAAACTTGATCATCTGTATTGCAACGGTCACATGGGTTGTCTCCATTGCACTATCGAAAATTAGCCCTGGACTGGAGAAAGCATGGTGCTGAACAAAATCTACGAAATATCCTCGAGCCCTATAATCCTTTATGAATCCACCGCGATATTGGAGCTGATACACACCTTGCTCTTCTTGATGCGGCAGCGGTCGCAGGCTTTGCCAACACGCTTCCGCTGAGTGCCACTATGCGTTTGGTCATGATGATCTGAACCGTACGAACTCATACTTGGTACAGTACAGATATATGTTCGTAGAAGAATATAGTGGTATGCGTGAGAATGTCTGAACTTCGGTCGAGAGTGAGAGTGTTGTAAATGTGCTGCGCTGGGTATTCGGGGAAACGAGAAAACGAATGGCACGGAGCGAAGGTGAGCTATTCAAAAGCCAGCAGTAGGCAAGATAATATAGCAGGTAGAGCGAGTGTGGATGAAAGCGAATGTTGTCTGGTCAAGGTTAAAACGAGGGAACCTTGGACTCAGGAATACTACAAAGGTCGAATATGAAGTTGAAAGTGAGGTATGATACTGAAGGAAACAAAGATGTGGGGCATTGGCCGTATTTGTAGTCCAAGGCGGTGTATGACTAACAGAAAAATAATAATACGTAGATAGGCAAATGTACCCACTTAGGGAGCCCGGTATACAGAAAAATTGCGCCAACTTCTTTTACAGGGAAATCGTCAAACGGTAGAACCAAGAGCCGCACTCTATATCCAGAATTAGAGAAGACCTATTATGCACTATAGGACCGAAGTTATCCTATCCAATAGAGGGAGCGGTCGTTCTCCACCGGTATTACAAGTATTGATTGCTATTTTCTCCTTAGGGGTCAAGTGGGGAGATGAATGGAAAAACAAAATAAAAATTGCGAAAGCCCAAAGTCAACTAAGCCTCCTCGGGAGCTCTATGATGCTGAGTATTATACGATCCCATACGGTACTCGAGTATCGCAGGACTCCAGTTCGCAACCAACCACCGCCGCCGCCGCCGCACAGAGTCTAGCGCGCTCTGATGTGGGGGAATGAGGATTCTTACATCCAGAGGGAAAAATATGACGTGATGTCTCCCGTGGTTCAGAGACTAGGTTATAGTATTGCGGTAGGTTACAGTGTTACTCTACCGTCTCTTCTTTCTGCACCCACCTCCCTCCATCTTTTTCCCCATGTCATTGCCTCACCAGTTCTCACCACCCTCTCACGAGCTTCTCACCTTGTTTTGAGTGAGGTTTCCTCACCTGAGCCTACCAATGAGCAGAACAAGTGGGACTTTGCATCTCCACGACAGTCTGTCAATGCAACGGTGAACAATACTCTATTACTTCGGCCACTCCATTTTTACCAATCCTCAAAATAGAGCTACCGGTCATATCAGCCCCCTGTCAACTGTCTAAACTTTCGTGCGGTGACTGCAACCCTTTTGGCTCTGGCGACCACGCCAGACCCTAGTCAGAAGAGTATCTCAGAGAAGTATCAAACACTCCAAAATATATCCCGACCGCGAGTACAGCATACCACTATCCAACATTCGTAACATGCTTACATCGGCACTGCAGATATCGGGCATACCGGTAGGTTGTGAATGAGGATTCAAGCAGTGTGCGCTGCAGCCATTGAATCTTTGCAACAGACTTTGAGAGAACTGCACGAGCAACCGGCAATTCTAGCCTGACTACCACCTAAATTTTTATGATAACTTTGGCTTAGCCTTGAACGGACAGCGATTCTCTTCCCAGGGCTGGGTGTGAAAAGCCGTACATAATGTCCTTGGAGAGGTTTAATGTTCGCAAGTAACCGAACTGAAGGAGGTTCCTGTGGCACGGAACGCCAGATGACTGTTAATAAATGAAGAGGGAAATTTTGTAACATCAGTACCGCATTTGATGCGGAAACTAAGTGCCAAGTATTGATCTGAGCCTCAAAGATGTTCCACATAGACAGCCCGCACCAGCGCCCTTCTCACTAAGACATGTGCTGTGCAGACCTTAAGTTGAAGGAATTCATGCTAATTCTGGCTGAGGCAGGGCCTCACTGAACCCGTGCGTTCCCATAGGTTCCCGAACTCTAGGAAGGCGAGGGTAAGACAGTAGGGAAGGTCCTATTAAACGTCACTTAAAAAAACACATGGAAAATACCGAAGCTGAAGCCCGAAAAAGTTAAACCCTCCGACTACGGTAGCTCGTGAGGTACGGAGCCACAAAGTAAGTACCGGTATCAAACCCAGCTAGTTACCGGGCTATTAAAAACTCAGAACAATCACAAAACCCTAACTACTACTGGTAGATTAATCAACCCGAGAATCCATTTGTCCCTGTGCGGAAGGAGGACCGGAAAGATAAATCCTCGGCAAATAATTGTTAAAGAGAGTGTAAGCCCTGGGTGCTGGTATTGCCGGTGGTCGCCATCTTTTCGGCATTTCTAATGGGTGCCTGCTGTGTGCCACTGAATTGCTGGGTCTATGAAATATCACTCGTGAAGATTTGAGCACGGGGCTCAAATCTATGATCTTACTAATGGGGATGTCCTTTGATGAGGGTCAAAAATTCAGAGTTGAAATTCACTTCGACCAACTCCCAGAATTAAGGCCATCTCCAAAAGTAACGTATACCAAGTTACAAAATTATAGTGCTACTAGGTAATGCAGATAGTAGGTAAATTAGATGGCCTAACCACTCCAATGTTCGCCTTCAGAGAGAGAGCAAGCACCACCTACCCGTTTAGTTGGCAATTAAGATGCCCCAGCCCCAGGTTTGAATACTCCTCTAAAGGGCATTCGGGATTGCTTGGCACAACTTTAAGCGAGGTAATGTTACCCCCACTATCCACTCTTACTAAAGGAGATAACTTAGTAACAGTGTAGATTTTGAAGCCGGGTGTGTCACAGCGAAGAACCCTTGGATCAGTTGCCTGAACGTCAATTTAACACCCATCGACACAGCCAGCAAAATCATCTCCAATCTAAAGGGTTTGAGTAGTCTACGAGGCAGAGCGGTGATGCTCTATGCTACTTTGGCTTCGCCTCAGAATCGAGTACGCAACATTAATTAATCCCCGAAAGCCTTTAGTAATGCAGCAGCAGTGACCGATTTAATGGTGGAAATAATGACTTATAGGTTCGGAGATGTCCATATTCTTAGCAAACTGGAACCAACTTGAGTAATCCTTCAACGACCAGAAGCCAGTATAATAGATGTTGTCAAAAAAGAAAAGAAAAAAACAGGCTATAGCTTAGAATTAACTACGGGTAATCTAATTGAAGACTTGGGAAAGGTTGGAATTTTTGCGGGCTCTCTCTTCATGGTGCTGTACTAGTGCTGTGACTGATTCTACGTTTCGCAGCCTCAAGTCAATCAAGCTAAATCAAGTTACAAGGACTCCATATTGATCGCACCCACCTGCTGTCCACATGAACAACGCGATCCGGTTTTATAATGGAAAGTACAGTGTATTTACAATGTATCCCAGGACCCTCCAACATCTTTAGAATCGCCCCGCTAATCCTCTCAAGTGACCTGAGACACTACCGGATACACATATTCCTTGCGCCGCTAGCACAAATCTGACCAACACCCAAGTGGCCAACTACTGTAGCTGACAACACTCGGTGTGCGGCTTACACACGGGAGCACCGAGTTTTGTGAGTGATTAGATCTCAAGGTGTAAGCGCGCCGTTTCCATAACCCAATGTTCACTCAACATCAACCCCCCACTCTCACTATCACCCCGATATTTTTTATGCGGTCGCACCGTAAAATGGGGCCCGCAACCTTTACCTACTCAATCTCTAAAACAAAAATCCAGGAACTATCGCCATTTAGCTCGCCAAGTTACTGGTCGCCGACTTTGCAAACACATACTCCTGAGCCCCTCGAGACGGGGATCCCGAGTGATGCTGGTAGAGAAGCTATCATATCATACTAAGCTTTGTGCCTCATGCCCTAGGATGAGACTGTCTGAGAAATACCCGGAAATGAGAACAACATTAAGTGATAACTCACCGGGTGTCGAGAGGCGCTGAAAGAGTACAAAATCTGTGCACTCTCTCGGTGGGTCAATCTATTCCAGCGGTCTATTATTTCCATGACTCACCCTCAAGGCCAAGTATAACTCTATTTTAATAAGAGTTGCCCCAATCTCCTAATATATCTAATCACACTGCCTATTCCGCTTATCTTATTATCTGTACATACCAGAACGACTATTAAAGTATGATATCATGCAGTAGTTTCATTTGTTCAAATTCGGGGTCTCGGTACCAACACAAGTACAGCACGTATGGCGACCTATGCTCAATACCCACGCTAGTTAATGATAGGTATCGTACTTTAAGGTTTACAGGAGTCGGTCTCATCGGCCCATGTTTGAGAACAAGATGTTGAGATGAATATTTCTCGTCTTAACCTAATAATTCATATCCCCTACCCTGCTTTGATGCTGTGGAGAAATGTGTCCTTTCTGGCCCAAGGAAACAGCTTCAGGTTTGGTAGGGACCGTTTAGCTTCAACTGGAGTGGTTAATTTCTCGCGCTCACTGCCTCAATAGTGCGGTGCGCGCTAATCTAGCACCACGCCTCGTTGGTTTCAGGATGCCTGAATTTGAGCCTCAACCCGCTTCACCTGACTTATTTCAACCTCATCCTGCCATGATATGCAAGCCGTTACCTGTCAAACTCCTCAAACTTGATCGCCAATCACTAAGGGGGAAAATCGAGTGTTTCGCAGACCAAGCGGTATCTAAATTACATACCGCAAAAACTCTTGAAATTCATTATTATACTATCAGTGGAAATCGGGCCGTCAGCTGCCATAGGCTTGGTTTGGCAGGTTAACAGAACAGCGAATACCAGCTAACAAGATCAAACACATCCAGTGGGCAAATCTTACACCGTGTCAGGAAGACGTTGATCTTCCTCAGGAGCCTTTGTCCCTGAACCCGGAGGTCACAGGGCCAGCGATAATGGCAGATTTCAAGAGTTTCTACGGAAATCCATGGCTGGATGCAATCAGAACTCAACCGCACCCCTTGACTACACGACTAAGTAAGCTCAGTGGGATATCAAAATCGATACATTTCAAAACGATCTACACCCATGACAACTTGCGAAAAATACTACCAAGTGGAAGAGAAAAAACATATAACCGTTCAGCCATAGTTCAGATACGGTGGGATACTTATGCCGCACTAGCGGAGAGGGCCATACCCTTTGTTTCGTTGCTCAATCATGGTCGTTCGTTTCTTCCTAAACATTAGGCATTGAAGGAACTCCAAGTTATTCAAGTTCTACCCCAAAAGCCGGTAAACTTTTGCTACCGAAACAGGGGATACGCAAAACATCCCGATCTAAAATGGCCGCTCGGTTGACTGAACACTACACTGAAACATATTACCGAAGAATCCCTCAACAAGCAGCGGAATCCTGGGAACTAGCCGCATCGGCACCTGTGCTCAATGCCAAATAACCCATCGGTATCCTCGCAATTGAGGAGGGGTCAATACCCCAGCAAGCCGGAACCCATCCAATTGGTTATAGAAAGCATCTCGATAAGGCCTAATTGTAGCATTGATAAAGAATGATCCAAATATCCGGTAAAGGTGTAACCCTAACTTACGTTCAAGAAATAGTTCCAAAGTTATCGAGCCCTTGTTGTGTCTCAAGCGCAGAGTCTGCGGACCCCTGCAAGCAAGCCCTCGAAAAACCATCGAACCGCCCCCACCCATGGGGGCCGAGTAGGCACCACGATCCTACTAAGATCTCGTGAAATCCACTATCAGATTACCGGTATCAACGGAAATCTACCCGTCAGTCCAGGATAGGTTTAGTCTGACAAATTTACAGTTACGAATAGCAGTTAATGAGATCCAACATGCCCTGAGGGCTGATCCTATGCTGTTTCAGGAAAACTCTAATCCTTCTCGGGAGCTTTTGTCTCCGGATCTCGGGATTACAGGGCTGACGGAGATAGTAGATTTCACGAGCTTTTACGATACGTCGAACCCATGACTTTGCGGTGCGATAAACGCCGTGAGTCAGTATCCTGGCTTTGTGCTGCACCGTGCAGACACCGAAAAGTTTCTCGGCCAGGCAAAATTTCTTCACTTATAGTGCTGGGGAAGCGGTTGACGGTGTGCTGGCACCAAAACCCCATAGTCAGGTCATGCGATAGCCTACATTGTCATAAATTCCAAACAGGTGTCACAGTGTAACCGTTAGTAAATTCAATTGAAACGCGACCGGTCGAGTTTCCCTCCTTCCTTGAACTTGTTTATCTTCTTAAGAACGGGATGACCCCAGACCTCAAGGTTCCCTTTACCAATTTCACAAGATGGTGTTTAAAAACTCCATCTGAAAGTTTAGCTTTGGAATCAGATCGCCAATATGGGCTTTGGAATTATCTCCGGACAAACCCCCAACAACCAGACACGACACATTGGGCAGGGTGAGACACTAGGAATGATAGAAACGCAATTTACGCGAGTTAGGCCCAAAGCATAATTATCTTGTTAGCACCGCCATGCTATACGTTGCACAAAACCCTCCTTCGTATCGGTGGCCAAAAAAAACAGAAAACACCCTATCTCACAAAAATTCAGTTTGTCACTAGCCCAAGGGGTCCGGTGCCAAATAGTCCTAGCGGCCCCCAGCCGTATTCTTAAAATATACCATGAGTTGTGATACCAGCGGCCTCTTAATCAAGCAACCCGTTAGTGGAGAACGGAAATAAAAGACTATGTATTACACTAGGAAATGACACATACTTGTACCTTTCACAATTCGCCATTCAATAGTCCCAAGACCACGCGTCTGGTTCCCACCAAGTTATGGCCAGCGGCAATCTTGGTGAACTAGCAAATGGTCGCGCAAGCCGAGTGATAAGGAGTGATAGCGCCCTACTTACTCAGTATATCTGACACAGGGCGGGAGAACACAAACGCACACCTACATCTCTCCGCGCAAGAGACTCGAGGGATAAGCGAATACTAATCTTCCGAACCGAGCGGGAAGATGTCGTAACTACCCCATACCGGGCTCTTTCTATCGACGATCGGGTGCTTCGTCTAGCCTAATGGTACCATTGTGTGCCTGTTGAGAGATACCGGGAGTGTACAAGCGGAAGCGAGCGGTATCACGAGTTCAAGAGGAGAGCGGTCTCCAAAGGAAGCGAACAACTTGTATTGCTAGTTGAACAAAGAGAAGAATATTGAGAGAGAGAGAGAAAGAAAAGAAGGAGAGGGAAGAAGGAAGAGGAGTGTAGAGGTTGAGAGGGGACAGGGGGTGACGCAAGCGGTCACGAGGCGTCACTCGTGACCACAGCAACAGAGAATATGAGAGCACGACCGTGTCCACTATTTCCAACACACAATTTCCAACAGTGCCTATGCACCAATTGTGAGGAAAGTCTCAGTCTATCACTCGGATGCCTCGGCCAACACCGCCCTGAGCAAATGCTTTCGGGTCGCAAGAATTACCGAGCCCAAACCACCCACAAACCAAAGCAATGTGTTGAATGTGTAACCTCAACACCCAGGAGGTTTAAGCTAGTACTGGGCCCCTCGGGCTGAGCCCATGAAACAGAGAAACCAGCCCCTGTACCGCGTCCCAAATCTCCATCAGCAGCAAGCTAGTTTGTCGCTAAATTCTGGGCCTCACATGGATGCCTTTACTTTCTCTGTGATACAGTATTCCACGGCAAAACGAGCCCACTATATAATGAGAATGCTCACACAAATAGTCTTTGCCTTGGAAGAGTTCTATAAGAGTTCTTGCGTCACTGTGTTCCCGCCTCGCCGTGAGCTACTGCACTTGAGAAATTGTAAGATTCATGCGTATAACATGGAGTATGCCATGGCAATTTTTTAAGTTCAGTGATTGTGGCAACACTTCACCCCTGCTGGAATTACACGGTAAGGGTTTCCTATACACATTACACTGTGAAACACTATTTCCATCCCGTGACCCCAATTTTCGGGTTGCTTGGGGAGATATGGAGGTTCCCATTATTAGATTGAGTCCAGTAGAGATATGTTGTCAGGGGCAACTAAGCGGCTATGCGTAGGTAAGTAACCAGACATATGACAAAATTCCATACGTCTAACTGGTGATGAATTTTGCCAACAACTTAGCGGTTGTTCACCCATCATCTCGTATCACTCGCACCAGCTATCTGATACATTTTTTTCTCTGTGTTTAATACCTGCAGTAGCCAAGCAAATACTTGATGCCAGTGTCCCGATAAGCAGGTGTGCGCAGTAGCCCCCTCGCCATAATTATTCAAAACTCGTGAGGTAAAAGCAATCCCTAAGCTAGCAAAGTAATTCCAGGGCTGTCACCCACAAGGCAAACCGACCTTCAGGCCAACGCGGACGCCAAAAACCCCCGACTGCGTGTGCGGGCACACATGGATGAGGCTTCACCGAAACTGCCCTATATGAGGTGTCCATTTGATACCACGATTCCGAGAGGAGCAATCGGATGCTCTTCGCCGCAAGCGGCTGAACACCATAGAAAATCATTGACCGCTAGCAGTTTTAAATTGCTCGTCGGATTTACTAGCAAAAGAAAGGGAGCCAAACGAGCAGAGAGCACTCAGGTGAGTAATCATTGTGGTTGATCGGGCCTATTTAAATGTTATAGACATTTTCCGACCAGCTCGATCAGTTGGATGAACCCATCTCTCTCTAGCTCCTCCTTCTTCAGCCCCAGCCCTAAAACCACCATCCTTCCTTCATCTTTGTTTCTCATGGATATGGCCGAAGCAAGCTGGGCTGCGATCAATTGGCCTAACGATTCTCTTGATTGGACCGCTCCGCCGAGCAATGTGGTGGGCGTTAGGTGAGGAAGTGGGAGTAGACCATCTTCGTCTTCAGCTGATTGAGTTCCGATGAGTGCTAAATTGTTGGTATCCAACGAGACATGAAACTGTCACCATCAGTATAAACATCGTCTTCGCAGTAGGGAAAGCGATGGGGTACCTACCCATTGAGCAAGCCTGCCGTCTTGGCTCAGAGTAATCATAATCTTATCGGCAAAGTAAACCACAGTTGATTCGGTGGAGATTCCATCGATTACGGAGGTCGCCCTTTTGGTGGAAGCAGGAAAGGGGTTTTTGAGCACGGATTCCATATTGCTCGAGCCGAGAGCGTTGTTGGTAGGGTCGGGGTCGATGTGTTAACGGCAACTGGCTCAGATCACCCAGATAGATGGATTTCCACCGATAGACCCACTAAGGCGCAACAGACAACGAGTAAAACAATTAGGGCCCAAATATGGATATATGAAATCTTATACCCAAACAGGAAAGCAAAAGGGTCAATCAAGGCTCATACACATACCCTGGTGCTTGGGGTTCTTCCCTTCTCCTGCGAATTTTGTCCTCAGCCTGGGCGTTACATAAGCAGCCAAGCCTTGGCGCGTAACCACGCGTCGCCAAATTTGTCGCGTCGCTCCTTCAATTACTGCCTGCTCCTCCTTCTCCATTTCTTTGCCCGCCAACACAACACAACACATCACGAATCTTACCCTCACCACCACCATCCATCATCTACCTTTAATCCAATTAACATCCGTCAATACCTCATACAATAACTACAAGAGTAGCTACCACCCGCTCCTGATCCTCCCAAAATTGTGTTTGCTGATGGATTTCTCCAGTGTTGGAAGCTCGCCTTGAACAAGCAGGTGTCTTAAAAAAGGTGGATTAGCTGCCCTTGTACGCCCACTTCTTCAGATGTACAATTAACTTTTATAAACCCTTATAGGTTGTCGATGCAATCAGAGATCTCGTCCAAGATATCAATTTCGATTGCAATGATTCCGGAATTGCCCTCCAGGCTATGGACAATTCACACGTTGCACTCGTTTCTATGCTTCTCAAGTCTGAAGGATTCAGTCCATACCGTTTAGATCGTAACATCGCCCTCGGTATCAATCTTACGTCTCTTACAAAAGTCCTCCGCTGTGCCCAGAACGAGGACATCTTGACCTTAAAGGCAGAAGACACACCGGACACCTTGAGTCTCATCTTTGAGAATGCTGAAAACGATCGTATTAGCGAGTACGAGCTCAAATTGATGGATATCGACCAAGAGCACCTAGGGATTCCCGAAACCGAGTACGCAGCAGCGATCTCAATGCCGAGTGCCGAGTTTCAGAGAATCTGCAGAGATTTGATTCAGTTGTCAGATTCTGGTATGCTATAGATGCCATCTGGCCAAGTCGGAACAATCAACTAAAATTATATAGTCACCATCGAAGCCTCCAAAGAAGGTGTCAAATTTTCCTGCAGTGGTGACATCGGAAGTGGATCCGTCACCCTTCGTCAGCAGAATAATGTCGATAAGCCGGACCTATCCACCAAAATCGAGCTTACCGAGCCTGTTATACTCACCTTCTCACTGAAATACCTCGTCAACTTCTGCAAAGCGAGTGCACTGTCTTCCGTCGTTACCCTTTCGCTCTCTAATGAGGTCCCCCTGTTGGTTGAGTGAGTAATTTCAGTTACCTAATCTGTGAATCGTGGCTAACTCAGATGGTTTAGGTATGCAATGGGCAGTGGCTTTGTCCGGTTCTATCTTGCCCCTAAGATCGGAGAAGATTAATAAAAGAGCTGAAAGAGCTATCTGGCTTGAAGTGGTGACAATCAATGCTATTTCCACGATTCAGCGATTTGAACTTAGTCGGAGCGTTCTTTTTTCGTGTACTTTTTTATGTCTAGATATTCAACGACGAGTTTTCCAAAAAGCCATCTTTTCTTTATACTTTAGTCCATGCTGTAATGCTTACCTTTCTCGTTTCAATGTGGAGTCAGCGGTCTGTAGCGCAGTAGTGCTTAATTACGTGCCAATTATGCAATAGTCTACTAGTACAATACCATGCACGATATCAGTATTATTGTGTCGTCTGGCAAAAAGCAACCTGATTAATACGTACTACCCGTTTGCGAGCGAACCCCAAGCCAAGACACCAGACACTCAAAACTCAAGGGCCCCAGATTCCTGTTGATTCTATTGAAGTTACCGTGCCCGGCGAATCTTCAACCCCGTCCTCTTTGCTGACGGACCAACAGGTCACTGACGCTGACTAGTTGATGCTCTATGATATTGTTTCCAAACTCTTTTATCTTGAGCTCAACCCCAATTCTGTTTAGAAGCCACATGGGGATGTGGCTTACCCCTTATGATAGAAATTGCTCAAGCAACGCTTGAGTCGATGCAACTTTGAAAAGTGGCCTTGATGTCAACACAATATGGCGGCGCCTAGGTTGCGTTGGAGGGTCCATCGCACGTCGGCAGCCCAGAAAGCTTGAGAGCGTTAGGCTGTCCAATCAGAGTCAAACTACGCGGATACTTTACCCCTAATACTCGTACCCAGCTGTGGCTCTAAGGCTATATGCGGTACTATGTGCGGGAATCATTACCTCTATGGAAGATATTATCACAAAGGCACATGATTACCGGGAGGTTCGAGATCTGAACAGAAACGAAACCAGGGTATAGTACTAGTACAGTGCATTTGCCTCTGGTGCCTGCTGCCGTTGCCTAGGGCAACATTACGCATTACGGAAAGCATCAAAATTCTATTCAGAGGGTAATCTAGGCCTAGGAACCAAACCGGAGTCGCTGTCGGTTTGTGAACAATTAGCGTCTGATGGTCAAGCCCACTGGGAGCTGCTCCCAGTACTTATCTCCTGGACTGCTGAGACATTGCAAAATTTTGTGCCGCCCCTGTCAGCGTCTAAGACATAGGTTAATAAGCAACTCTTTGTTAGTTACTACAAATTCGCAGATGTGCAAACTTTAGACCATAGCTAATATTAGCTATGTGATCGTACCTACGCACATCATCGCTGGAGAGTACTGAGGCAGCACTTTAATCATCTCTGTCTTAGATATTGATAGGGGCGGTACAAAATTTTGCAATGTCTCAGCAGTCCAGGAGATACCTCCCTACATGGGGGCAGGGGCTGGAAAGGACGACTGTGTTGATACCTTGGGGAAAGATCGAGGTGCGTGTGGCACGAATATTACCTTGAAAAGAGCCGGCTGGGTCCATCTTCAACGGACACGGGGACCACTAGACACTAGCAGTAAATTGAGTTAGCTTATAAGGTTGATACTTGATCGGGTATGCTATGTTATGATCACATCTATCTTGGTATTGAACTAATTTGTCTAAGACACGCCTAGCGATGTTTCCAAAATTGCCAAGTACTGCTATTCCAATCACTTTTCGAACTCGAATTCGAACTAAAAAACAGGGATCTGCTGAAAGTGTCTATTGAGGAACTGAAGATTCGAATGTATAACGGGGATCTTGGTGCAAGCCTTTCCTAGAACCAGTCTGTACTTGTACTGCACTCGGGCACAGTACTAACGTGGCCTCCGATATCACCACCAGTACCTTCAAACGTCATGTAACAAGAAAGTCCTTGTTAGTATCCTGGAAAATGCCGGTAGTGAGCAGGGCCCCAAGTGAAACCTCGACGATCGGTTAAGCCACTCTACCCGTACCGTGTTCGCCAGAAAGAGATTGCACCCAAGTCTCCTGGTTGGGTTCTCAGTGGTGACCCGCCAAAACAAAAAATCCAACTTCGGTCCGGCAAGCTAAGTACTCGTACAATCATATCATGCCAATGAGTAATAAGAGCATTGTGATGCTCAAATATTGTCACTGCACTACCGGTAGTACAAGTACTTGAATCGATAGCAATATTTCCTTGCGCAGTTCTAGTCGAACAGGTCAGACAAACACCTTGACCTCGGGCAGACTAAATTTTCTCCTATAGTAAGCTCGTTGTGTGGGGAAACTGTTCCTCATGGTCGATGCAACGGTGTCAGCGTGGATCACGAGTTATTGATGTATGGCTTCCTAGAGACAATTCTTGGCCGAAAGTTGTGCATGGCGGAGGCTTTTTGTGATGCATCCAATGACATTGTCATTGATCCTGTAAGTGCAGCACACTAAATATATGAGCTGTCTCGGGATATGTTGATCCGTGAGATACTTGTACGGTGCCGTGCTGGCACTATGTCAAGCCAAAAGGCTGCTAAGAATAAGACACCGGTTGGTTGTACAGCGGAGTTTTTTCAGACCCGAAATAGTGCTGGTTCAACCGCCTAGTCGCATTCTTCTTAGATCTTTCCTAACAAAAAATAGCATACACTACCTCTGCGTGTACTGTACACCAGAAGAAGTAAAGGAGGCTAAGAGGAAGGCGCAAGAGAGGAGGAAGGACAGCGAAGAGAGGCAAACCGAGCTACCGTAGTGGAGGAAGAGAAGGAAAACACAGAAGGGAAGGAAAGGTAGATGTTGGGTGGGCGAGTGAGATGGAGGATGATACTACTAGCCTATAAGGGCAAACATGAACTCTGATAAAGTGAATATTCGAAGTTCAACACTAGAGTAACGGTGAAGATGCAACGCTCCTGTAGGCCTCTGAACTCGGGTATTTGTGCAGAGGTTGGTAGGGCCCATGTGAGGCGGAATATCTGACTGGTAAGTGAGTCCTTGCTATCATTTTGTATATTAATCAGCTTCATAGCCCTACGGCTCCATAAGCCTAATGATATATAATAATAATAATAATAATAATAATAATAAACTACCTCTACGTAGCACTTGAATAGTCGAAGGCTGTGACCTGCATTCTAAAATGTGTAGATCCTATTCTAGATAGATGTCTTGAGAAGTTGGAACCTGCCGCCTGATGCTTGTACCCGAGTACGGCTCAAAGGTCGGAAACTAGCCTCCACTTGGATCGGCTGGCCAGCTGTTTTTGATGTGTGTGGAAAAATCCGCTTCAAAGCTTAGGAAAGCCAAGGTCCAAACTCATTCATCCTTTTCTAGCCTTCGAACAGTTGGAGACGATCGGCAGTATCATGAAATTGTGCATGTGGTTACAGTACTAGTACTTGAAGCACGGTACAATTGGAACAATGTCTGTCTACCGGTATTCAGGAAAATTCTCGCGAAAATCAAAGATATCCCGGACACCTTGGCGCCAAGGATCTGCGCCTCAGTGGGGGTACACAGCGAATTCCGAATGCCCGAATACAATGCCGTCTTGGTTCTCGGTTAAAGCGCAGATTTTTGTCCAATAGAACCTGGCCTTAGGGTCGATGTACATAAACCCTAACAGCGCTACCTTGTTCATATGTGAGACAAGAAATAATTCGTTAACATTGGGCGTCGGAGCGCGGAAGGACATCGTCAATGCTTCAGTATTCCCATCAGCCCCCAAGCGTGGGGCCGGCATCGAGAGAAAACAAGAAGCGACTCTCGGGAAGCCCCGTAGGAGTCCCTGAGACTGGGGAGCTGAATACCGTCCCGATGGAAAGGTCTGAATCATTTGTCAGCTTGGCTCTCCGATCTCAGCGCCAAACAGAAGGACACCACCATCGTGAATGGTGGGGAGGACATCGGGGCCCTGGCTGCTGCCATAGGGGAGGGACCAGGGCACAGGAAAGTCACATTGTCTCACGGACCCACGCTACAAGGAAGAGCAAAAATTGCCCGAGCTAAAGCAAAGCTGTAACATTCTAACAGAAACGGCAAGGTAAACCTAGGAAATTAGAGTCGCCCTCTTATGCTAAACCCATCACTCCGCCATTTTTGGGTGCTCGGCGCCTGTTTGATCTTCACTGAATATCACTCGAGAGACAAAGTGGTTCTCTCCGCTTGCTGTTTTCCGGATGTATATGCAATGTAGGGGGGGCTGCGGAACGAGTTCTGATTAAGAAACATATCCTAATCAACCAAGCATACCAGTGAGAATGGAAATCCTTATTCATGGCATCGGTTGCCGTACCTGTCTTTCCCACATTAATGTCAACGGGATTCTTGGGGTGGTTGGAATTGTACTGGTTGGGCAACGATTGTGAGAATTCAACTCGACAATAAAGGCTGATTGTGGTATCGTACTGGCTCCGAATATCTCGATACAACCGGCAAAGACTGATATGGAGTCTTTTAGGCGAAGCATGGAGAGTTGCTAGAATCTTCTACTCATGGATCCTTGCTAAGAAAGCGCCGGGCACCGAATTTTCGTAAGAAAATCGGGGTTTCACTAGAACTTGGTAGCGGGTGGTCTCTTCCTTAGCAAAGACGCGCGAGCACTCGAGTACAGTTAGTTGTCCATCATGGAAATCTTATGGGCTGGTTTGAGCGCCACCAGTTGACCCGATTACCGAAATTGAGTCCGGGAGTCACAGGAAGTCACTCGCGATAGTAAGAGCTGCGTGACTTTCTTCTAAAACATTTAGCATTGGGAGGCAGATCCCTGGTCATCTGTCATACCGTATTGCCACCTCCCTGACCCTCCCGTGATCAGTGACCAGCAGCGACAAAAGCCTCATGTGAACATGATACTACCATTACAGGACATTAGGCGAAGCAATCGAAAACTAGGATTTGAGGGCATTTTCTAACCGGACAGCAATCGTCCTTCCCCTTGGCTTCTCGAAGTCTATGGAAGCGAGCGCCTGCGCAATGTCACCAGACTTCCTTATTATCATAGTGGTAGCACCAAGTCGCCCTCCGCACCAATCGCAATCTACCGCTCATTGAGCTCCGCTGCCAGTGGACATTTACCATCAATTTAAGTGTTGCCGGCTGCCTTACGTGGGGGAAGAGAGCTGGTCTGTCTGATCCTAGCAAGGCAGCAGGTCGCCAGCGGATATTTCTTGCCAAGGAACCCAGTTTTCTCCTCATAAGGTTCGAGCAGGGGTCAACTTCTCGTGAGAGCCCAAGAACGCAGAAAACTCTTCTCCGGTCGTACCCTAAACTTAACTAGCTCTTGCGGGGCGGAAAATCTCTCCGAACGCGATCAAACTTACTCCCCCCGAAAAATGTCTCGACGATTACTGCCAAAACCCTCTACCAACCCGGGTGACGAAAGGAGGTCACTGAGGCCTCTAGAGAGGCGGATGAAGAGGAGCTGCGTGGCGAGCGCTTGTATGCCGTGTCGGAAGCGGAGGTCCAAGGTCAGTTCCCAGGAACTGAGCATGGCAGGAGCGGGTTCTAACCACAGTATGGTGACATGGGCTTACATGGGCCGCAAATTAACAGTGCGATGGAAAGGCACCCTGTGCGTCATGTGTGTCTAACAATCAGTCCCAGTGTGTATACGATAAACAAAGTGACGGCCGTCGAGCTGGCGCTCTAAAACGACATATAAACGAGCTATCTGAGGACAATAGCACCTTCGACTGCATCTTGGGGACTATAAGGAGTGCTCCAGATGAATACGTCCAACCTATCATCACCCGACTCAGGTCAAATGAGGACTACACCGACATTGCTAATTTCATACGAGAAAACCCCTTCGAGTCACCAGAACCTACAACGCCAACAACCTCAACACAACGGTCATACTCTATAGCCCTATCAACGGACATAGGGATTTCGGAGACCTCGACAGATTATACGGAGTATGCTGAAGGGAGCCAATTTCTTGAAAATGTCTTCCGTGGGACGAAGGGGGACATCGCCGAAGAGGATTACTTGGTGAACGTGCAGTCGTGGACGAGCGTGACGGGAGACACCGAATTCATTGGGCACCTCCTCTCTCTCTACTTTACATGGGAGCATACCTACTACGCTTTGTTTTCGGAAAAGATATTTCTCGAGGACCTTGTTTGTGGTAGGACAGACTTTTGCAGCAAGCTTCTAGTGAACGCTGTTCTCTCTCTGGCATGCTCGTTTTCCGACAGAACAGAAGCTCGGACCGAACCGAGCGACTCGGGGACCCGGGGTGACCACTTTTTCGCCGAAGCACTGCGGCTGCTTGATCAGGAGAATATGATAGAAAATATCAGCGTTACAGTTATTCAAGCTCTCGCGGTAATGGGGATTCGTGAGGGGGGGTATTCTCGAGATGTGAAGGGATTGATGTACTGTAGCCTGGCATTCCGTCTGGCTTCAGAGAGGGGTTTTTGCGAAGGGATGAATGGGGATCCTAGGGATCCTAAGGTGGAAGTTCAAAGGATGACTTATTGGGGGTCATATTGCCTCGACCTGTGCGGAAGCCTTATCCTCAGAGTACAATCCTTGTCCCGCGATCCGATGCTAAGAATCTGCGATATAGGGCGTGGTCGTTCGTTTTAGCACGACTTCCTCAGCTCGAAGGTGAACGGCTGCCTCTGCCAATGCTCCAGGCGGGCGATCTAGCAGACAATGTAGGGGGAGGAATCTCGAGTAATGAAATCGATGCACGGCCCACCGGATCCACATTGTTTGACCAGAACTTTAGTCAATTCATAATCTTGTCTGGGATCGTCAGGGACATTACATTCGCATTTTATGCCCCCAGACAGGTTTTCACTGTGAGGAAACTCCATGAGCTATTTGACCGCTTGAAAACTTGGAAGGTTGGGCAACCCCTCGAGCTGCAATTCGCCCCCAGGAACCGAGTGCCACACTCCCTGTGGCTCCAGTAAGCAGCGTTTCCAATCCATCTCTCTGAAAAGGTATTTCTAAAACATCCTGTCATTAGCATGTACCACCGGGCCGCAGTTATCGCTCTCTTCCGACCATTCCTAGAGGTGAAGATTGACAACTTTGCACCCTCTCCCAAGGCAATCTGCCTTGAGACAGCAAGAGAGCTCTTGGCTATATCTGACCAATTTCGGAACTATCACAGTTGGCAAAGATTCCCGAATACCGTCCCCCACTTTGTCTTCATTGCCTGCCAAACCCTCTTGCTCGATGCACAAAACGAGGCGGACGGCTTAGTTCAGGGCGTCGAAACCCTGCTAGAGATGAAAAATTGCTGGCCTATCGCAGGGCTCATGCTACTAATGATCTCTATATTTGCTGAGAAATGGGAAGTTGATCTTCCCGCAGAGGTACGAGGGCACTTGGACGGACTATCTAAAGATCAATTGAGGGTTACTATGGCCTTTAGCGGTTGGCCACCTGTGCGACTGGAGGAAGAAGCAACCTGGGCTTCTTTTCGGCATTTGTCACTTTCTAACGACTAAAGATATCACGAACTTGGGTTGGAATTCACATCTGGAGTTTTCCTCCATTCTTACCTTTTTTTTAATAATTTTTCTCCCTTTCCTCAATTATTTCCCTCTCATCTTTCTACTTATTCCCTTTTTTTCCTTTCCTTCCCGTTCTCTGCGTAGTTACGATAACAGGCGTGATATTTTGGGATCATCAATGTTCTTGACAATGGGCCAAGTAATTGAAGGCGCAAACTTCCCGGCTTACGGTCCTCGCTTCCCACTTTTCGGCGTTGGAAAAAAACAAACACAAAAAAAAGCATACAAGTATAGAGGACTGACCACTGATTGATTGATTTTTTTGATTTTTTTTTCTTTGCTTGCACCTATATTGGGGGTGGGTATACACAAGGGGAACGATATAAGAAGGAACCGAACAAGGCTTTATTTAGTGAGGCGAAGAAAAAAAAGGAAAAGCGCTGCGTGAGGTTGCATACCAGCAATGGGTTTGGTTAGCACACGAAAACACATAATATTATGAAAGCTTGTTTTTTCCCCATTCCTTTCTTTTTCTTACCGCACTCGGTATTCTCTTTCTTGAGTTACTTTTCGTCCCTCCTCGGGGACTCTGAAGGGAATCAATTAACCTACCGCCCGTCTGGCCCGACACCGAGAAATAGACCTCTCGAGGTGGCTAAAGCAAGTGACGTCAGCTGTCGGGTTTTGGGGCGGCTTGTTTTGTTGATTTCTGGGGTTTATTGTTGTTCGCGGGGCGGGGGCTAGGCCGCAGGAGCGAGCGAGCAAGCAGGCAGCAAGCGAGTCCAAGCCAGAACGACGGCCCTGTGATTGCCTCTTTTGAACCATAATCATCTGAACTACTATTGATATTTATCCCAAGTAACTTTCAGCCTTGGTGCCCTCTCTTTTTTCCTCTCTTCCTGGTGGTTTTCCCTTGATCTGCTGGGGTGGGATGCCACGTAGAGCAAAGTGTTCCTTGCACGTGCACGAATAATCTCATAGCGAACTCGTACATGTAACTTTCCCGAGTAGAGAGCCAACTAAGTAGTCTACCGTCCAGTGAGTAGAGGAGTGGGTGATAGCTACAATGGGTTGTGCGGATTTCCAACCCCCACCCCCATCTCTCTCTCCTTGTCTTCTTCCCCATCCCTCTTCCTCCCTCACTGAGAACCGCGCTACTAAGCGCACTGAATTTCTTGAATATTATATTTTGCGATAATATTAGGTTACTCCGCATGACACGGCAAAGGAATCACGGCGAGACTTCCTAGATAGGAGGTCTATTATATTAATGCTTGCATTTCTATATCACGAGATGCAGATTGCCGGTACTCCCGCGCAAAAGAAGTTATGGTGCTGACCAACGAAGAAGCACACCAAAATCTAGGGCTCATTGCACCATAACTTATTTTGCGCCGGAGTAGAAGAATTTTATAGAAGGGAAGGTGTTATGGTAAGAAGGATACGAGGGCCAGATTCTTGCTCTCCTCCTCCTCTTCCTACTACTGCCACTGCTGCTGCCGCCGAAGGTTGTTTTAGTCCTCTGCTCCACAATACACTACATATCGCGCTCGATGGGTGTGGTATCGCACGGTAGATAGATTAGGTTCATCGATTTGTCTATCGTTGAGTCAAACTGTTCCTGTATATTCTCCGCACCTATGAGGGCGAGGGAATGGGATGGCTTGACGTGAGTAGGGGTCGCTGGACAGCTTTGGAACCTTGCTGGCAAAAGAAAGTCTTCCTAATTTACCGCGCTGCGTCTACGTCCATCACTGTGTCGGCACTTTACTAGTACCGGTACTAAAGAGTAGGAACCTGGAGAAAAAAAACTTGGTCTTGTACCGTACCTGTATCTTATCCCGCTTCAGCCTGCATCACGGACAAGGACGACAACAAGAACGAGGATCTAAAAATGCGAAAAAATGACCACCCGTATGTCTTACAGTTGCATGGTATCGTCTATCGTCCATACATCTTTTCCTTGTGAGAGGGGGGCGGGTGGGAAACTTGGTTGAGAAGGGTTCATGATCATCTTGATCTGGAGGTTCTTGGTCTACAGGTTTCACGATTAGTTCGTTTGCTGCACCACACCCGCCCACTCAGCTGTCGTCAAGGGCTCAAAAGGCAAACCTACGCTAAGCCAGACTGAACTCAACCCTTGAGTTAGTTCCCCTCTTTTTTCTTTCTTTTTCTTTCATTTCTGATACTGTGTCCTGCCTGATCTGATCGTATTCAGAATTTCCCCATGGCTGTCGTCAGCAAG
>QOVD01001191.1:43101-61409 GCA_003521225.1 Tuber microsphaerosporum
ATTGACTAGGACGGTACCGGTACTGTGCCTCCCCAACGTGGATGAGGCCTTGATTGCCGAAGGCCTTACAACACAAGTGGGTAGGTATCGGTAAATAGATATAAGGACCTTGACACACTCTCAGACTAATTTCTCTTGACGAATTGCGGTAGGAGCACCACGGTGTGTTATTGGGCCTTTGTCTAATTCCTAGTGATCGGGTACGGTACTACCGGTAGTGCCATATTGAAGAGGCCGGGGAAGGAGGCGTGATTTATTATGAACCAGACTACGCATCACATTCACCCCCAACTACGGCAGCTTACTACACAATCAATAAGCCACCTAGCCCCTCGCTGCCGCCACTTTGAAAGCGAAAGCGAGAGAAAATCTTTCTAATGGGGGCGGGGGATAAGAGCATCCTTCCTGCCTTGCTTTAAGAATTACGGTATTATTAGGGCTGCGGCACTCGGGGCCATTAAAAACCGGAAAACTATTTCCGCTAATCCCATGCAATTATCTGTAGGGACAACGGTTATCTTTTCCGGGTTTTGGTGACCTCCCCCCCTTGAGTACTTGTACCTATGGAATCACGCTCTCGGTCAGCTACTGTGACGTAGACTAACTTATTGGGAGTGGAAAAGCTCGCATGTAGTCCGAACCCGAGGCGAAGATGCCGGGACGGGCAGAGATTCGGGTAGTTCCAGCTTAGCATGGGCCGGATTGCAGTGAAGAGTGCGAATGAGCACTGAGCGGAAGCACCCAGGATTCAATCTCCTCCCCACTCTTGGGGCTGCTTCTTGTGGTATCGTACGGTATCGTAAGTTAAGCGTGCGATATGTTGGCCGTTGGTTGGCCGGGGTTTTTAATCGTGTCATACTAGTCTTGGGATACAAAGCACGAGTGGAATCATATTATGCAAAGAAGGGGAAAGAAAGAATTTAGCCACTGTGGTAACAAAAAGCGAGAGCGATGTCGGGCACTCACATGATGCTGTACCGGTTTCTTGAAAAACGCTTTGCCTTGGACCCCACACACAAGTACCGGTACAATACTGTGCCTACGGTTACGGTTATGGTGCGCTCCTGCCATTCCATGCACACACTCGTGTCCGTAGGTCCTTGTGCCGCCCGAGGTACCGCATATGGAGGTGGTGGTGTCTTGGCAGTCACGATGTACCACATCTCTATGGAGATATCTCTCCATAGAAGGCATTCCCGCTTAGCTCTGTTTTCTGATTTTCAATGGGAGCAACATCTGTGGAGATAGCGAAATTCCAAATTACCGGTATCCATCTATGGTCCTTTCCAAGGCTATTTTAGGCAAGCACAACTATTTTGTATAAATTATGTAAGTAAAATGAATTACCCATCGGTGTTGATATCAAGTGCCCGGCATCATACTAGTAACTTAACTAGCAGGTGCGGTACATCGTTGCTGCCAAGATACCGCCACATATACTTCGAGCATGTGAGGTGCAGCGGTAGCGCACTCAGCCCGCTCGCCTTGATCTTGACAGGCCAGATCCCTCGAGCGTTAAGGCACAGCCCGCGCCATATCAGGATACGAGGAACGCAAACCGAAAGATGGGGATCCGGAGATGTCAATTTCGGTTTTTTCCCCCCTTTATCTCCGGAGGAAAGTTCCGTACCGTAGATAGGATATGATATTCTCGGGGCGTCCTTACTTGTGAAAGGCTAGGTTTCGATTCGACATCATGACTCTTACTCTTACGAGTACTATTTATTACTCGCAAATGCGTGACCAACGTGTTTTTTTTTCTTTTCTTGGTCGCATTTTTCTCTCGTTTTTTTCTTTCCTTTTTTCTTTCTTTCCTTTTTTCGGAACACGAGATCATTTCTACTCCGTGCCGGTACATCTAGTGTCTGATCTGTCTGATCTCAGCGGAGAGACGATCCGGGATTTTCAAGAACGAGAGGGCCTGGAAGACAATCACTAGGTAATGGCAGCGCATCCAAAGAGGGCTTCTTTCTTCGGAAGGGAAGAAGATGGGTCATGGGTCGAAGTCACTTGGAGGTAAACCGTCAATGCACCATGGAAGGACTGGGGTGCAGTATTGGATGGTGGTCAAGGACTTGAGCCCTGAGTCCTGATTAGGGTCAGTTGAAGTCATTGACCCATGGGACTTGGCTTGACCGATGGTATCATACCAACTCTACCTGGCACGATTGGGTTTGAATTGTGCTGCGCGAGGCTGCAAGTACAGGATCTGACGCAGAAGAGAAAAAAAGACAAAAGAAAAGAAAAGAAAAAAAAGAAAACTCCTCTTTCTGCCATGCGCTGCAGGGTTCAGTCCCAAACGGAATAACCAGACGAACCACACGTGCCATCACCCCCAATCACTCGTCTTGGCTAGCCCGATTTGAGCCATCGCCCACAACGCCATTATGGAATTGTTGACGACAGCGTCAATCAATCCACGGATATCCGAGCCCTGACAACATGTCTGGCCAGACTCCTCCGGACGCCTTGATTGATGGTGAGCACGTCCTCAACCCCTCTTGAATCAACCGGACTTTTACTAATTGTTTTTTTTCCCCGGCACTACAGCGCAAAAATCTCTCGAGTACTGGAACAGTGTTGACGCGACACCGAATGGTAATACTCTAATTCCGCCGTCGATCACCACCCCCCCTCCCGCCTGGTGTTTTTTTTTCTTTTCTGAACGTTTTCGCGACCTAGGTATGCTCGGGGGCTTCGAGTCGGTTTCTCGCGTCGATCTCGTCGGTTCCCGCACATTTATAGCAAAGCTCAAACTTCCTGAGACCCCCGCCACGTCAGCAAGGCCGAGGGTCGTCGATTGCGGTGCCGGGATCGGGCGCGTTACAAAGGGGTTTTTGTCCAAGCTGAATGGCGGCAGGGTTTGCGTGGATATTGTCGAGCCGGTTAGGAAGTTTACGGATCAGGCGAGGGTCAATTTGAAAGAGGAGATCGACGACGGGCGGATTGGCGAGGTTTACAATGTTGGACTCGAGAGTTGGATTCTGGAGGAGGGGGCGTACTGGGTAATTTGGAAGTGAGTTTGGCTGTCTGGTCCTGTGATATGGTGGCGAGCTTGCGGGAGGGTCTGGAAATATCCAAGGTGTTAATTTCCCTCAGTCAATGGTGTTTAGGGCATCTACAGGACCAGCAGCTGGTTGATTATCTGGAGCGCTGTAAGGTTGGCATAGTTCCCGGTGGAGTCATTGTTGTCAAAGAAAACATAGCCCCAGATCCTGATGACATCTACGATGAGGCGGACAGTAGTGTTACGAGGTACTTTATTTTTTCCCTTGGAGCCCTCATCGAGCTGGACTAACGGGGGCCGACAGGACCGATCCTAAGCTGTGTACGCTGTTCAAACAGGCTGGCCTGAAGGTGGTGCGGACCGAGGTACAGAGAGGCTTGCCTAAGCAACTCTATCAAGTCCGCAGTTACGCACTGAAGCCTTTTTGAAGCTAGTTTTTGGAATCACTATGTACTCTCTATTTCCTGCTGTAGAGGCGTTATATTAGCCTAGCGAGCTTGCCAAATGAGATAAAACTGTTTTCATGCTGTGAAAAATGTGCTGAGACTACCCGGTTGAAAGAATGACTCTGGGATGGGGGACGGAGCCATGCCTATGTGGGTGGGCGTAAGAATGGGTAATCAAGGGAAATGCGACTTGGGTCAGACACCATAAAATCTCACAGAGGACGTTTGAATGGGTCACGAAATGTGTTTTTTATTGGTTTTATGATTTAGGAGTAGAGTATGTTATATAGCGCCGTAGGGATAATACATAAATTTAGTTAACCACTAGATGCCGGAAAAAAGCCTAACGGGGCCAACTAAATGTAAAACGTTGCTAACGTTGGTTACGAGGCTGGTTAACAATGTGTGGATATTTTTCTCCAAGGACTTCCAGGAATGCGCCAACAAGGTGCAAGCTCCCGGTGACAAGGACCTGAACAGGAGCTTTGTAGCTCAAAGAGGTAACAATCGCAATGGCCTCCTCGACGGTTGGGATTACGTGCAAAACCGGGGTACGCGGTACTTGATCGATCCATGCTTGTGCAAGCTGCTCTTGAACCGTGAGGTTTTTTAAAGCTTCGGGATCAGTTCCGACACTCATGAGATCTAAGTTTTGGTTAGCACTGTGTTTGTGATGGTCGTCGGTACGGACTAACTAACCAGCTTTGCCTGCGTCCTTGGAGGTAACGTTAGTACAAAATATGGCTTCGTCGAATATGCTTGAGTTGGTTCCTAGCATTCCTTTGAGGGAATTGGCCAAAGCGGCAATCAAAGCACCAGAGTCACGTTTTTGCTGGTTGAATATGAGGACGCGCTTTTCTATGCTGTTCCGCCAAAATTGTTTTGTCAGGTCAGCAAGTACCTTCAGATCAGTATGAGGGAGGGATTCCTCCTACCCGTCAGCCCTAGCCCCAAACCATCTTCCGCAAGCTTCCAAACTATCTACGGTGTGAGCACCATCGATACACCATTCAATTACGCCGATCTTCATAACTTGGCATCTTCCGGGCCAGACGACCTCAGCAAGTCCCTTAACAAATCTCTCCGGCAATTTTCCATTAATAATTCCGGGATTCATATCCAACAAGGTCAGGTGCTCTTCCGCGAGTGCAACCGCGAGAGATGCATTGCCGTGCATATATTCGGCTGAAAGACCCAGCTTGACTTCACGTGACCTAATCTGAGGGTGAGTGTGGACGACTTCGACTTTGGATCCCTTTTCGTCAGCTCTTTTCTGGATGACCTCCAAAGCAGATGGCTGCTGCGGAGCTGTGAAAGTACGGGCGGAAGCTTTGATAATGCCAGCCTTATGCCAGGCGATCTCCTCGATTGTGTCGCCTAACACGGCAGTGTGGTCGATTCCTAAACTAGTGATCCCGACGACAGTGGGTTTCTGGACAATGTTGGTGGAGTCATGCTCACCGCCAATACCAACCTCGAAGATAGCGGTGTCAACCTTCTCGCTCACGTAGGTATGAAAAGCGACCAAAGTAAGGAAGCGGAAATAAACGGGTTTGACGGTTGGATCGCGCCCCTCTTTGACGGCCGAAGCTTCGAGTCTATCCCAAACTTGAAAGAAATACTTTGCGAAAAGCTCTTCAGAGAGTGGAGCCCCATCAAGTTGAATGCGTTCACGAACAGCACGGAGATGCGGGGAGGTATACAATCCGATCTTGGTAACTGCGCCTCTCAATTCTTTATATTGAGCTAGGATGGAGGCCGTGAAGGCGCAGGTGGACCCTTTGCCTTTGGTGCCGGCAACGTGAATAACATTAAGTTTATCGAAGTCGGAAGGCTAGAGGAGGAGGCCGGGAATTAGTAGGTACCGAATACAAGCCCAAGGGGAGAAATAACCTGGTATCCCAACTGACGGACGGAATCGAGCATTTCGGGGGTTGCCGAATCATTCATCTTCTTACCGGATTTCCGGATCTCATCCAATAGCGCAAAATTAGATTGCAAGGTATTAAGAGCGGCAATAGCGCCCTATGTTTTACCGTTAGCCGGTGAGGGAAAAAAAAGGTCTAAGCAGAACAGTACCTTATAAGTTTTAGGATACTGAGCGGACGTCATAGTGCAATAAAAGGTAGTGTATTGGCGCTTGCTTAATAGAGTTAAACCGGGTAGAAGAAAGCGCATGCACTGGGTGTTAGTTGGGGAATTCGAGTGAGAGAGGGGTGTAGGGGGAATCGAGTGAGAGGAAGGAGTGGGGAGAAATCGAGTGAGAGAAAGGAATGAAAAAGGATCGAGTGAGAGAAAGGTATCCCGGTAAAGTGAGTTTTCGTTACTGTTAGGGTTGCCCTCGGGACTGTTGGTGGTGTAAATTTCCTGGTGGGGTTGTGGAGGGGCTGAGTAATGGCGACGTTGAGCCACGAGAGCCTCATCTATCAGACCGGTGAGTTCCGAACCCTGAATCACGTAACGCAGGACTCGATGGTTCTACCGTAGAAATTGATGAAATTCGCCAAGTCCCTCCTAGGATCGTTTACTTGCAACTTTGAGCCAGTAGGATTGAGGCTTGGTAGTGAAATGTGATTGGTTATGGTATCTACAAAAAGTACTAGTACCAGCTTTGTACCGCATATTCTCACTTTGCGCCTATAACAGGTCTATCGTAGCATGATACCATAACACTATAGCTTTCCCAACATCGCTATCATTACCATTACTACCAACAAAAACCCGCTAGATCCACTATAGACTCTAAAATTTTGACACTCGCCATCACCCACAACCTGGATAGCGCGCCGCCCAATGGTTCAATGGTGGTCACAAAGTCCTGCTTCCCTGGACTCCATTTTTTCGGTCCTAAGCTATTATTCCTACGGTGGATGGTAGTTCCAGTGAGTCCAGGATATGTATGCATGACTTACCTTTCCTCGTGACGCGTAATTCTGATAGCTAACGAGGCCGCTAGACAGTGGATCTCCTGGTGCGAACCTCGCAAGGGGCATCCATATACCAAGCCCTTGTCCAAATCAGTGAGTGGCTGGAGGTCGACGAATCTAACTCATATGGGGGGTGACCCGGTGGAGTGCCGCTCCATCGGACGATTGAAGAGGTACGACGACGAGTGGTACATTGGACTCTGCCGCAACGAACTTGGCAAAGATACTCTCCGCTCGAGAGAATCATGGCGGGGCGCTGCGTCGTTGCGCACTTCAGGGGAGGGAGAAAGCGCTCGGCGGCGAGCGTCCAAATAGATTGGCTGCTATGAAAAACCTTGCTGAGACACTATTCGGGCGTGGAGATTATCGAGGGTAGAGGAATTGGTCCATTGAGCGATTGAGGGAGACAAAAGATTCTTGGATTTGAGCACGTCGATACTTAGTATTACTTACAGTACTAGGGCAAAAAGATTCGTCCGATGCCCTTTTTACACCAATAGTGCCCGTCTTCACCGCCCTCTCTCACTGCGCAATGTCTATGAGAATCAGCGAAAATTTGTCCTTGCATTAGCAAACCCATAGATAGCATGAAGAAAGCTCCAGAATCCATAAATATTACCATGTGATGGAGAAAAGGCAGTTTAAGTATCTGGTATCGGTTGCCATGTACTTTTTTGTATGGCGCCCCATATAAAAATTTAAGTCACTTTTACACTAGTTGACCCAACCATGAACACTGAAGACAGCTTTGATTCCTTACACTTCTGCTTGTATAGGTTTGAATAGATAGTCATTCTCTAGCTGATGGAAAGATTTCAAGTGTTTTTATATAAGCAGTGTTGAGAATTGTTTGTTTAAGAATGTCCATTTTTGGTGTAAAAAGGGCATCGGACGAATCTTTTTGCACCCGTACTTTATCTTGCTTTACTGTTACTAGCAGGTGTGCCTGCGGGCGCCGGACAGGGCAGCAGAAGCGGGGGAGGAGTACCGGAGGATTTGTGAAGGAGTCGAGAAGCAGCTTGGGTCGCGGTGAAGTGTGGGAAAGAGTACGAGGCATTTAGAAATGGAGGAGAGAGGACGGTGGACAAGTCGTATACTATTGCGATATCTGGCTCGTCAGTGAAAGGTAATTAGTGAGGACCAATTGTGGCTATGGAGTTAATCCGGTTTTTGGTGTATTGCATATTAGTCAGAGTTATTAGCGCACTATACGGGCCGGCGCTCTTGAATATTTAGAGCTACAATTAGAGGCAAGGTACAAGGGCTGGCAATAAAAAGTGGTATTGTACAGGGTAGGTAGGAGACTTAATAGTGGTACGCTGTGACTTATGGGGTACTTGCATATCACTGGATGGGGGTTGGACTGCAGAGAGAAACCTAGGAGGTGAACAGTGGGGGAGAGTGTTGTGGTAGTAATAATAATAATAATAATAATAATAATAATAATAATAATAATAATAATAATAATAATAATAATAATAATAATCCAGATTCAATCTTTGCAAAAGCCTGAGTCCCTCGAGCAAAGAGCATGAAAAAAACCGTAGTATCTTATATAGTAGCTACTTTGATCACAGCTGTGATGAAAACAAAACATAGGATCCCCGCAAGTTAGGATAAAAAAATAATATCCAATCCTCAAACGTCTTATTGTCAAGGAAAGCCAGAATAATGATATTTTCATAGCATGCTGTCACTGCTTCTCCTCTGCTGGCATTCTTGCAGGACCGTTTCAGATCACTAGGCTATTGCAGCCCTAGGAGGGCTTGGGTGATTGGGAAGTGGGAGAGGAAGTAATTAAGTGAGGGTAATATGAGTGAAAGTCCCCTGTAGTTCACTCAGCTCTTTGTTCATAAGCAATCATGAGAAGAGGACCTCCGGCCATTATACCTCCTGAATTATACAAGTTCATAACGGCTTCCTCAGCATCACAATTATCAACAAGACCACAATCATAATATTATTAACGACTATCAAGACCATCACATCTCTAATGGTTCTGTATAGGAGAGCAAAGTTTAATATAGAAGATAGGAAGAAAAAAAGTTGAAAAAAAGTAGGGGAAAGAAGAAAAAAAAGGTTAATGAACAAGAATCAAATCTTGTATACCTAATCTGAGTAGCAAGTATCGCTTGAACTCTGTGTGCATGCTAGCAATCAGGGGTTCAAGGGACCTGGCTGCAGGTTACATAATCTTGGTAGGAATCTGCCGCGGTCATGCGTGCGCTCATCGGGTTAGAGTCTGGAGCCGTTGCTAGGGGTACTTGAGCAAGCCTATTGGTATGATGCAGTGCAGTACAGTACAAAACCTATCAACTGTCACAACATTTATTCTTAACCTTAACTCGCTGATAATTGAACTAAAATTGAGTAAACAAAATCCGAGGCAAAAGTCTGTTACGACTATCTTTTTAAGAGGTGTTCTTAGACTCTCCAAAATGGAACTAGACGCTAACACGGGGAAAGGGTTGGGTCGTTGCATTAGCGATGAAGATTGTTGAAGCAGTAGGACAGTTATAGCTCTTCCTACTGGTATTTTAGCAGTGCGCAAGGTTGGGTAACAACCGCCGCTGCTCTTGAGCTACTAGGAATTTCATCACCCCTAACTAAGGAATCTGCTCCTCTTGGCATCGGAAGCAACGAAGAGAAGGAAAATGTCGAAACCTTTCACAAATAATATCAACTCTTTCAACGTGTCGCACCACTATACTGTCGCCGATGATCGGTCTGAAATGTTAACATGGTTCTCCACACTTGAGCCTCGCATCCGGCACCAAGATGTTCGAACCCGACGGGCCGAGGGGGTCGGTGAATGGCTGCTGCAGACCGGAGAATTTCAAAGGTGGTGCAACAATGCTCAACTTGAGGGATCTGATCGTGCGATTTTATTCTGCTGCGGCAATCCAGCTGTCGGCAAGACCTATTTTAAGTGAGAGACAATTCATAGTGAGAAATAAAGGAGGTTGGTACTGATCCGTAGCGATGCTAGCTCACTGGTGGTGGACAGGTTATGCGATAAGGCCAAAGGGCAAAGCATAGCCGTTGCATGTTTCTATGTTGATTTTGCGGCCCGGGAGGAACAGTCCCCGACAAACATGCTCGGTTCACTACTGAAACAACTTGTGGGTGGGTTGAAGAGGGTCCCGGATGAGATAAGTCAGACGTTTCAAGATCACAAAAAGGTCATTGGTGGAAGGGGGTTACGAGTGCCGGAAATTGTGAGGATGCTACAAACTGTCACATCTTTACAGTCGACATTTATATGTCTTGATGCTCTAGACGAGTGTGCGGAAAGGCATCGACCTGAGGTTCTGGATTCGTTGAGACAAATCCTTGAGAAGTCCCCTAATACGCGAATATTCCTAACGGGGAGGGTTCACATCCGGGGCGAGATTGAGAGGCATCTTGGTAGGAAAGTGGTAGTTTTATCCATAAAACCCAACTGTGATGATATTGTGGGATATGTCCGGATGAGGTTGAGCAGGGATACATCTCTAGATGTGATGGATAGTGGTCTGGAGGACCAAATCGTCGAAAGGATTACCGAGAATATTCCTGAGACGTAAGTGAGCAACATGATGGGAAAATCCATTTTACATTCGTTGCTAATAGATATATCTAGGTTTCTGCTGATTTCCCTAATCATGGATGCCATCCTTGGGGAAACCACGGCCTATAACAGGCGACAAAAGTTGAGAGCGATGACGGAGGGTTTGGATTTGAGGGACGTTTATGGGGCGACTCTTGAACGGATAAAGGAGCAGGGTGGGGGGAAAGCTAGGCTTGGAATGGCAGCTTTAATGTGGGTCTCGCATTCAGAGAGGCTATTACAACTTGATGAGCTATTCCACGCCCTAGCAGTGGAAATAGGATCTACGGATCTCAATCCTAACAAGATCCCTTCGGTGGAAACATTGTTGAACTGTTGCTTGGGGCTTCTTGTCGTCGATCGGGGGGCTTCGGCTGTTCGCTTGATCCACTTCACTCTCCAGGAGCATCTTTATACCTGCCCCGACCTTTTTGGTCCAACTCACTCGATAATGGCGGAGACCTGCCTAACATACCTCAACTTTCAAACCATTAAGGACATTTCGCGGGCACCCCCGGCTCCGCCTCAGTCAACTCCTTTCCTCGGATATTCCTCCCTATATTGGGGGGTTCATGCCGAGAGAGGGGCGTCAAGGAGCGTGGTATCACTTGCGCTCCAGCTTTTCAGTCAAATTGAATGCCATATATCTACCAAGTTACTTCTGGCGGATCTCATATCGAGGACCGGTCTATATAGTCGTGATATCCCCATCAATGGTGCCCTGGCCGGGTTTACCGGACTACACTCTGCATCAATTTTCGGCAGTGTTGAAATAGCAACAGCTCTCATGGACCAGCCAAATTGTGATCCAAACGGGAGGGATTTTCTAGGAATTACACCACTCATATGGGCTGCTATATGTGGACATGAGGGAGTAGCAAGGCTGTTGTTAGAACGGCAAACTGTTAACCCCGACAAACCAGATAGATACTTTTGTCGAACAGCACTCTCATGGGCTGCTGGGAAGGGACATGAGGGAATTGTGAGGCTACTTCTCGGGTACGCATCTGCCAAACCTGATGGCACAGATGGTTGGTGGGGTAAGACCCCTGGGGTAGTGAAGATGATCCTGCGAAGGAGATATGTTAACCCCAACTGGCCTGACAAATACGGTCAGACGGCACTATTGCTGGCTGCTGAAGAGGGCCACGGAGGGGTGGTGCAGCTATTATTGGGAAGAAAGGATGTTAAACCCAACGCGGAGGATGGATACGGCCATACGGCTCTTTTGTGTGCTTCTAGTAAAGGGCGTGAGGATGTAGTGAAACTGCTCTTGGAATGCGAACATATCAGCGTTGATATGCCGGGCAAAAATGGTGAAACACCACTCCTGTCGGCTGCTGAAAGCGGGCGCGAGGGAGTGGTAAGGCTACTATTAGGACGGAAAGGTGTCAACCTCAACACGCGCGGAACAGCTGGCCGGACACCACTCTCGTTGGCTTCCGAGCGGGGGCATGATGGGGTCGTGAAGCTTCTTCTGGGAAGGGAAGACGTCGATACCAATATGCCAGACAATCACGGCTTAACTCCGCTCTCGTTGGCTACCGCGAATGGGCATGAGGGGTTGGTCAGCCTATTATTGGGAAGGGAAGACGTCAAGCCCGATATGCCAGACAATAGTGGCAGGACACCGCTCTCGTGGGGTGCTATGTATGGGCACGATGGAGTATTGAATCTATTGTTGGGAAGGGAAGATGTCAACCCCAATATGCCAGACAATGGTGGCCAAACACCACTATCGTGGGCTGCTGCGAGGGGGCGTGATAGAGCAGTGAAGCTACTTCTGGGATGGGGAGACGTCAACCCCGACGTACCAGACAATGGTGGCCAAACACCACTATCGTGGGCTGCTGCGAGGGGGCGTGATGAAGTAGTGAGGCTACTATTAGGAAGGGAAGACGTCAACTCCGATATGTCAGACGATGATGGCCAAACACCGCTCTCGTGGGCTGCCGCGAGCGGGAATGATGGTGTATTGAAGCTACTGTTAGGACGGGGGGGCGTCAACCCCGATATGCCAGACAATCGTGGCCAAACACCGCTCTCGCGGTCTGCCGCATGGGGGCGTGATGGAGTAGTGAAGCTGCTGTTGGAACGGGAAGACGTCAACCCCAATCTGCCAGAAAATAGTGGCCAAACACCACTCTCATGGGCTGCCGTGTTTGGGCATGATGAAGTAGTGAAGCTCCTGTTGGGACGGGAAGATGTCAACCCAGACATGCCCAACAAAGAGGGCCTGACCCCGCTCTCGTTGGCTTCCAATAGGCAACACGGGGGAGCGATGAAGCTACTGCAAGCCCACAAATCTAGAAACTCCAACACCGCTTAACCCCAGCCATTCAAAGTCTCTCCTACCGTCCTCCCGAGCGGCCATCCGCCGGTTCCTCTGCATCCCCATAGCCAAGCCTGGATATAGCACCGGCTGTTTCATCCTCCATATCACTTCCGCCTCCCGCCCTGGAGTGCCCAGCAACCCGTGGGCATCGCTCTCTTTCCTTGCCTCCGCTTTCCTTTCCCTCTGGATTCCTGGTTCCATCCTAGTACAGTTCTGCATACGGGTGGGGATGTGACACTCTTATAGTTATAATTGGAATGTTTGATCTACGGTTCGGCACCGATTTTCTTCTGTATAAAAATATGATATTTAGGTTTAGATTAGTCTCTGTTTCCTCCTTATAGATTCTGAACTTTTTCCATGTTTCATCGTTCCTGTGTTACTCCTTTCTCCCTTGCGAGCATTGCATGTCTAGTAGCTTGCGGAGAGTATTGTTTTACGCTACCGGTTATTAGTGAAGAAAGACTTTCAACTACAGCCTCGTGGTACTTACCAAGACCGAGGATATATGGAGCTTAAGGCGCTGTGCTTGAATACCCTACTATGTTTTAGATTTAAGGTTTACTCCTAGAGTGGGGCATACCGCACAAGAAAACTGCGCCTGTATACAAGATTGTCGTTTTTAACAGCAGTATGATACTTTTAATTACTACTTGCTACTCCAATGCCCCTCAACCCTTGCCATTCCTCCATCGATCCGGATTCCATAATTGCACACCAAAACTTGACCAATCTAGTGATGTATTATTGCTGCTGCAGAAGACTAGAACCCAAGAGTAAAATATATTCGCAGTCACAGGCAGATCCCGAACTGAGACTAACAACAACTACTAAATAGTCCGCCTTTGTCCAGAGTATCCGTGCTACAAGGGCTGAATGCCTAGCACGAGTGCCACCAACCCCGACCCCGCCCCTAAGTGAGCTAGGAAAGGGGGCAAGCGACTCCTTAGTGTTGTAGGGTAGAAGAGGCAGGACGAGATTGTTATACTAACTCCATGTCCGCCCGTCCGCGATTAATTTCGTATGTACTTATATCATTACATAACTCAGAGAGTACCTATGTTATATATCATAGGGAAGGCGTGTATGGAAGCCTCCTGGACACGGATGCCTTATCAGTTAGGTATAGACGCATTCAATATCCCTGAGAGTGGGCGCACCACGGGAGCCAATGGAGACAACTTTATCATACGATGACTGATTTACAGAGTTTTTGTCCAATTTTTCTCATTCCTCTCACTACCCGCATTATCTGGTTAAGCTCGTTTTTGCACTAAGAGGTTAGAATAAGGTGTGAATCAGAATTTTTCCCTTCTTGGTTAGTTGTTTCCTCTAAATAGATGGCAACTGTCTCAAAAACGACGCCCCCGTGGCAAATATTTGTGAAAATCTTACCTCTAAAGACTACTTTCTGCTTAAAGAAGCTCGTGCATTTCGCCACACTTTCTTTCGACCTCTTAAGCGTGAAAACGAGCTTAACCAGATAATGCGGTATTTTCTCCTTTCCTTGTGCTACCCGTAGTTCGCCACTCACCTGTTTAGCACATCACGAGGTAATCCCTTTTCTTTATTGATACCAAACACATCTAGCCCTTTGCTCCCGCTACCTCTTTTGAACATCACAATTTACAATCTACCATACCCCCGCTGCCCAATCTATTATACTCCCTTTTAGCTCACCCTTCCTCGCCGGTTTTATGGGCCCCTACAACTCATAAAGGATTCAAGGAGGCTTTCTAATATGTATCTGGAGCTCAACAGAAGGGGCACATCAAAAGTGGAAAAATAGGTTAGGAGCTATCTATTTGCTACCATTACCTCTGTTCTCTATCATTGCGCATTTCCATAGTCCTCGTCGCCCACCTCACCCTCATAAAAAGTGCCAACTTTTAGGAAGCCCTAACGCTCTAGTAGCCCAGCTTATGATACTTATGATCATTTACAGATGCTTTATCTAACCCCTCTTGGTGTCGTAACATCAGTCGCGTTAGGCGATAACACGGCTCCACTCCTACCACCCCAGTCAACCTAAAACCTACCAGTGCATAGGATATCACTCGTTGGAATTAGCCGTTTGAGGTCCAACAATACCAAGCCTTTAGTGGCCTCGAGAGTCCCCGCTCGGCCTGCCATATTCACCAATCATTCTTTGGACAATTGATCTAAACCGTTTCGTTATCTTGGGCACTGATGTTGCGATTTTGTTTAGATATCGGCCGTGTCGGGGAAATCTCATGTGACCCTCAAGATGATATTTAAGTTCACAGTATCTAATCCATGGTGGACAACCCGTCCTATGAGGATGGTGAGTATCACGCTTGAGAAACCCCGCGCCTATATAATACTAACGTCCCCCGCAATTTACACTCTAACCTCCTCTACAAGCATTAAGAAACTCTAATATACAAGACAAAAAGTAACTTCTCATCACTCACCTTCGGAATCACGCATTCCTGCGAATCACCTTAGCCTTCCAATTCCTCCCTCCACCCTCCGCGCCGCCCGCGACCCATCCAAACTTCTCAATAAGCCTCGCCAACATCCCTTTCTTCTGCTCAAACACTGTTCTCTCGCCATGTCCCCATGGAACATCAGAGGTCTCCAGCAACCGATCGATAATCCCCTGCATCCACTTCGCCAACTCCACGTGAGTCTCGAGCAAGTCACCATGAGCCCTGAGGCTCACGAGTTTATCCAACTCGCCCCGCAGGTCGAATATATCCTCTGCAGTCTTAAGCGCTGATTTCCAGTAGGCCGGAATGCCAGTTTTTATAGCGCACTGGAGGAACATAGTCACGATCTTGACGTCGACGCGCACGCGGTGTTTGCCCATCAGTACGAGCATCTCTTCAGCGGTCGGAAAGCCGGGGCCGCGTCCTTCACGCTTGCAGCAGGACATAGCGATGAAGAAGGATTTTGCTGTCGGGGTTGTGTCGCGGCGGGAGAGCATGGCGTGGAGAACATCCAGGGCGTCCGGACCTGAACGTGACTTTCGTAGTAGGCGGAGGAGGTCATGGAAGTTTTCCATGTCCGGTCGCACGGAGTAGGGAGGTGCAGTTAGAGTCTTCCAATAGTACCTTGCTAGTTCTTTGTCTGATAGCTGTGTGCATGCCTTGATGACCAGGCCGAGGACGGCGTTACCCGGCATAGGCCGTGTAGTGGAGGAGTTGGATCCAGAACTAGGATTCTCGCGTGTCGTTTGCCCACGGAGGGGGAGCGGGACGTAGGGGGCTCGCGCATTTGGATCCCCGTCCTCGGGCGTCTGCAGGAGCTCTTTGATCTCGCCAATGGGCTTCGTTGTTCCCTCGACGTACAACTGGTCTCCAGGGTTCACCTTCTGTTCTTCGGAAGTGGTATCCTTGATGCCGAAAACCTGCTCGACGACCTTGAAGACTTCCTTCCAGTGCTCCGATTTCGTGCCTAATAAGAGCAGCCGTCCCATTGCACAGGCTAATTCCTCATCTACCCATAGCTTCCCGGAATTCCACCGTGACAGAACCCCTGCCCAGACTCTCCGGCCTTCTTCCACCTCGTGTGCACCCTGAATCCCGTTCAGCAGCGTAGTGTATGTGATTGCATTTGGCGCGCCGAGTCCGCTGAGGGGTAACTTTAAAACGATGTCCCACATCGTGTCGACGTCCCCGCACCTCGCGCATACTTTCAACACAGCATTGGTGTGTACTATCTGTGGCTCAACAGGCGAATTTGGCCTGCTCATGGAATGGTACAACTGCAGCGCTCTCTCATGCGCCGTCGGTCGAGTCGGATACTCCGCCAAGGCGTTCAGCATAATCGTAAATGTATATGAGTCGGGGGATATCGACATTTTTTTCATCTGAGTCAAAAATATTAACTCGCATGGAACCATTCTGTCGTAGCTCAGATAGATGGACATACATCATTAAAAGCCTTAAAGGCAACCCTGAAGTGCCCCCGTTCAATGTTGTGGCCAATAATGTGATTCCAACTAACCACACTATTAAGCCACCGACCTCCTTCCCGGGCCAGTTGTAACGCTTTGTTATCGTCCCCTTGAATCAACTGCTTTCTCACCGCACCCGCAAGTTTGTGTGGGTCCCGGTAGAGCCTTTCATTGCGGCCAGTGAATCTTCGTTCCTTGACCCGAGCCGCGGAACTATATGCCGTTCGTCGAGGAACATGTGTAGATATTAGCGCTGTGAGATTTCGTCGCCAGCAGGCGCAGCAATTAAACATTGCGTGGGTGGCTATGATCGCGATTATCCTGCTTGGAAAAATTTCAGGCAATATTTCAGAAAAATCCGTTATCAGACCTTGATCAAGACAATCGGTTGCACCAGTGTTATCAAAGGATCTAATCTCCAGCCTCTGTCAACCTCCCTCACCAGGTCAGCGCGCAACGAGAAGAGCCGCAACCAACCCAACCAACCCAGTTTTTTTTTTGTTATTATAAATCCTTCAATTGTTGCACAACCAACCCAGAACCCTTCACCACATTATACTATACGAGTACGAGCCCGGCATGCATTTCCCACTCCAGCACTTCCTCCTCGCCCTCCCATTGGCCATAGCACATCCATGCGAAGACACAACCAATGTTCCTACAGTTCAAGAAGCCGCAGTGCAAGCTCGTCAGCTACTTCGCTCCGAGAAGATCGGTACGCTGAGCACCATTTTCCCAAGCTCGGATGCACGCGGACTTGGTGGCTATCCCATCGGTATGATGGACTACTATGCTGATTGGTATTGAACTGTTTTTCCTGTAACCTCTTACTTATACAGGTACCGGTAATCCACGCACTATCTAACACCTAGCCCAGCTCAAACAACGGCAACCCCACCCTCCTAGCAATAAAAATCGCCACATCCTTCAAAAACGCCAAAAACGGTGCCCCAATCTCACTGACCCTTCGCGAACACTCCCCTTCCAGTGAATTTTATTCACCGGCTGCGCACCACCGCCTTTCGCTGATAGGTCGTCTAAGTCCACCCATTCCGGCCAATAGCGATGAGGGCAGCCGGGTCAGGGCGTGCTTTACCAAGGCGCATCCTGACGCAAAATGGTGGGTGCCCGGGAACCCGATTCACGAATCTGAATGGGTGACTTTTGAAGTTGAGAGGGTTTACTGAGTCGGTGGATTTGGAGATCGGGAGTTTATTGGGGATATTCCTGTTGAGCTTTATCGGAATGTTACCTTAAAGGAAGAGCAGGCGGTAGTAGTGAACGGCGCAATACGGTTCAACATCCAGCAGGTCTGGGGCAGGTTGAGGGGCATGTTGAGGATTGAATAAGGTGGTGATACATAACACACTCATGTATATATGGGTTATGAGGGCTTTTGGCGCCCTTTTGTCCATCTGCCCATCCTGGAGGATCACTGTCGAGAGACTGATTATACATTTACGGGTGGCTGTCATTATCTACTGAATTAGCTCGTTATTACTATACATATCTGCACCCTAGTCAAAAAGCCCCTTTGCCTGAGAAACGTCCTGTGTGGGCCCAACCGCCTCAATGACCGTCTTCGCATTCATCTCTTCTCCCTCTTCCTCATCCTCCTCGCTCTGCGTTGTATCACCGCTTGGCTCTAAGGCTCTCTTCCGCGATACTACCGGTGGCGGAACGCGTGGCGGAGGCGGAGGAGGAGACTGATCTCTGACGACCGGCCTTGGCCGGTCGTCACTGTTCAAATTAGTATCCCATTTAAGGAACGGTTCGTCCCAAGCAACCTTCCCAAGATCATCATCACTCTCATCACTACTTGAATATGGTAGAAATAAGCCCTCGGGAGCCACAGCACTAGCCGGCACTGGCGGGAGCTCGGGCTCCTGTTGTTGAGTGAATGCTGAGCCGGACCTGGAGCTCGTTGTTCCGGAAATGTTTAGCCGAGAACGATATAGCGACCCGCTAGATTGATGTTCTTCTACCGGCTGTATTACCCTGTCTTCTGTCGTGCGCTGTGAACGGAAACTACCCGCAAATTGAGACCTAAGACTCCCTGGAGCACTCATCATACCTTGCTGT